>JANAVB010016888.1:0-70044 GCA_029216955.1 Iris pallida | reverse complement strand
AATTTAGATGGGCTGGGCCGAGTTTGGCTCGACCTCTCGGGTTCATGTCCTATATAGTGGGTCGGACCATGCCTAAGAGTGAAAATCGCAGTCCAGCCCGACACGTGACCCATGACATGGTGGATTTCGGGTCGGATCAAGTTGGGTCCGGTACGGTCGAGTCTGAGCCAGACGGGATCTAGGCCAAATAAATAAAAATAGCAACAAAAAAAATTACTTTAACTTGAAAAAAATATGTTCCACAATATCTGTGATTAATTGGTTCTATCAAACAAATAACATTTTTCTTTAAAAATAAATTTTACTATATTTAGTTGATTAATTGGTCTAGACAAGAAAATTTTATTTCACTATACCTGGGTACTTATTTAGCCAACTTTTATTTTCGGGCCAACCTCGACATGGGATCGGGGCGAACCTCGAATCGGGCATGAACTTTAGACTAAATCGAACTTCTATTATGAACCGAGATACGAGATTCAATACGTTAGGATATACTGGACAGAACTAATCCGGAACCACGATTAATCGGATAAGACCGACGTATGTATCATTTTTTAACCAAACTTAGTATCGGACTGGGCCGGTCCGGCCCAATTAACATGTTACTTTTTGATAGTTATGCGCCATAGCCCAGTGACATTCAACTTCTGGTACAGAGTGGTTTTTTTTTTTTATCGACTTTCAAACACTCCAAATTTAAAATCAAAAGTTGAGAGTTTGGATGGTTAATTGGGATTATGAAATTAGTGCCATAATACATCAAACAACTAATAGACAAGGGAGCATGTGGTGTGGTCGTTTGTACTAAATATTTTCCCTTCCCCCCTCCTTCAGAAAACCATATTTCAAATAAAAGCGCAAAGCATCGATGGCAGGAGCAGCACTTTGTGCAAATAAGACAGTCATGCCCAACCCCTTTTGTTGGCCTTTAGTTCAAAAACCTAATTATGTGACGTCCAAAGCATAACTAACAAACAATTATTAAAATTGTGATTGTTGCATAGATTGGTTTGCATTTGGGGGTGTGTCTGGGTTCTAACTTTTGATTAAGAACTATATTTTGCTAATGGGTGTTATCATTGACACTCATAAAATATTATTCTGCGCTTTTTAATTTTATATTATTCTAATTCTAAATATATATATACATTAAATGTGACATTAATTTGTGCATGCATGAAAGGAGGAGTACATGATAACATTTTAGGAGTACCAATAGTGTTAATACAGGAACAAATTTAAATTTAAATGTTAGAAAATTAAAGAGAAGTACAGAACGACATTTTATAAGTGACAATAACAGTATCCTTGCTCATTTGGTTTGGTACTTGATAGTCTCACCTAATGTTTTACAAACCAATCCAGACTTGCCGGTTCAAGCGGTTAACCTGTGAATCGATAATTTTTGAGTTCGAGTCAGTATTGGCCTACTATTTTTAAAATTCGATTGTAAATAAATTTTTTTTTAGAAATCAGTAACCAGGAAAGAAAAAAAAACTTAGACCACTTAGGTTACTCCAGTGATTTTTTTTAAATGTCCGACATAACGCACATGACTTTGTGCACGCTGCGTTGCATGTTATTTCGGTCCATTGCCTCCATTTTTTACATCCACACATTTTTTTTTTGTTTCGATCCCGAGATCGTCTGTCTAGCCAAAAAGGTCATACCTCTCATTTCTGATCACAAGAGCCAGCTAAGTTCAGTATCTTCGATCTGATTTTTAAAATACTACGTCTACCGATAGCAGACGATCCGAAAAGTTTTTGATGACCCACCTGTCATTGGGAAAAGTCTATAATTTGATTTTAAGTATTTTTTTTAGGTATTTTTTTTTTCTTCGGACCGATGAACAATATCCAGAGAAAGATTCGAATCATGTTCATCTTTACGGACCTCTGTGTACCCAACGGACTACACCTATAGGACGATTTAAGTTGTTAAAAACTTAAAAGTGTTGAATTTTGATCTCGTAAAGAAAGAGGGTGATGGTGAAGTTTGTTTTTGGAATGTGGCGTTTAAGATTAGGACACTTTATTAGAACAATAATTATGGCACATGGTAAGAATGGTGGTGACATTGGCGCTTCTTAAATGGCTGGCTCCATGCATGAACCTTGTGGAGCCCACACCAGCTTCGAACTAAGACAATTTTGATAAGACCAAAAGTGAAAGATACGTTCACAATGGTTGCAAATTTATTTTTGACTGGCCCCCAGCTGCAAATTTATCAGCGACCTCACCTTTAAAAAACAAAAATTAATATCGCTTCTTCTTGTTTGTTTGGGGAGTTTGAAAGTACAGAGTTCTGCTAAATTCATGATTTGTCAACTCTGGAATTCCTGGTCACCGCTGCGATTTTTCTTGAAAAATTATATCAATTTTTTGTTTGGTGTTTGAAAATAACAAAAAAAATAGAAAGAAATTAAATTTTCTATAGTGAGCAATTGAATTTTTGATTGGATAAGGGGACCATTTTTAATTTCGTGATTTTGCCAACCAAACAAGGACTAAAATGATTGTTATCTATAATTTTTTTTGCTTTTTCTTATATATTGGATCAAACTGTAAATTAATCATTTATCATAAGAATGGTCAAATTATATTCTCTAATGGCCATTTATAATATTTTAAAGATCATGTACAAATAGTAAATAATAAGATTTTCTAACTACTCTAAAAAAAATTTCTTTTTGATATTTAAGGACTCTATTATTGTAGTTTCTAAAAAAAGGTGAGACATAAATCTATAAATAATTTTTTTTTCACATTATAATATATACAAAAGTTAAATTTCTTTTAGCCTCCTAGATTTTTAGGTCCTGTATTATCTTGCAGCTTCTACCTGCTCATAAAAAATCTTGTTATCTTTTATGATAATATTCAATTTACTTTTTTACATTTAATAAAGTTTTTCGACAATTTTATATACAGGACACATAAAAGTTCGTACTCTATAATACATAGACTAAATTTCAACTTGATACCTCAACTATTAAAATTTTTAAAATTGATACCTCAATTATTAAAGTTTTTGAATTTGATACCATAAACTTTAATATAAGACAACTTAATACCTAAAGTATAATTGTACAAGTTAATACCTTAACATCGATAACGAAAAAAATTAAAAGGACCAAAATATCTCCATAATTCTTGATCATTTAGGGGAGGATGGGTGTTATTTGATCATTTTTTGAAATAACAATTTAATCCCTAACCGACGGATAGTATCAACTTAAAAATATTAAATAGTTGAGGGTAGTGATTGATATGATATTAATATTTATGGAATCAAACTGAAAATTTTGAATTATTGAGAGTATCAAGTTGAAATTAAACGTAATCCATATAAAGACCTTTCTCAAAATTCAGGTTAAACTCGTTTAAAGAAAATTGGGAGTTGGTAGAAACTTAGAGCATCCACAGTGGAACTCTTTTCAAGTGCTATATTTGATCTTTGGCCAAATTTTGTAGCACTTGAGGGCTACAATGGACTCTTGTCCACACTTGAAAAAGAGTAGAAAGCCAAAGGACTCTACAAATTTGGAGAGTCCACTAGTGAAGCTATAGTTACTTGGGGCCCATCATATGTACTTTTCTCCTTCATTCTTTTTGTGAGCGTTGCCACTTGTCAATTATGAAGAAAAAATAAGAAGAAAAAAGATGGAATGTTGCAACTTGTCAAATTGGAGTGTTTATTTGGAGTATACCATTGTACCAACATGAATGAAATACTTCAAAATTAATTTTTGGAGTATGGTTTGAAGTAATTTGGAGTGTTGCCACTGTGGATGCTCTTAGAATGTGAAAGAAATGTGTCATGGGCGTAAAAAAGAAAGGGAAATCAAGTTGAAATCGTTATCGCCTTTTTTAATTCAATCAACATGCACCATAAAGACACTGGATTACACATTGATAAATATATTTTTACATAGGTATTCTCGTTAGCATATCATCCAATATAAAATTTATATTTATCAATATACATTTTAAGTGAAATGTGTATTGGTAAGTGTGTTGATGAAAATATTCGTATAAAATATACATTTTTAAATGTATTAGCACGTGCCTTTAGAGCATATGTTAACATAATTCTATTTGATTTTAGGATTTCATTTTTTTTCACCCACCTAAAATAATAGATTTGTTTATCATCCCACTAAAGTTGCCACATATTATTTTATCCAATGTAAAATCACTTTGGAAGGACAGCAGACCTGCTGTCCCAATTTTTCTGTGTCCAAAATTTATCTATAAATGTGTCTTGTAGTATCCATAATTATTTAATTTTTTAAATTATGAATACTAGCATATGTGCACGTGTCTTACACGTATTTTAACATTCTTTTATTAACTTAGGAATTCTTTAGGAAGACCGAAGGATAGTCTTCGTAATTACTAAATTGTCCTTATTAAAATTAATGAACCATTTTTAATTAGTATAGACATATAAAATATTTTCGAATTTAAAAATTTTACGATCAAGTTTTTCTATTATATAGTAGATATATTAGTATTTTAAATAGCTGAAGTGTCACATTTATATAAGAAGGAGACATAATTGAGACACACAGAATTGGAACAGCCCTTTGAAAGTGGTTTAGTGCAAAGTTAAAAGCAATCAAATGATGATGTGGCAAGGTTGGACCAAACTTTAGGCACTTTCCTAACATTCAGCCCAAACCCGCATCAGCAAGCAGCAGCCAAAGCAGACATTTCCTTTTCCTCCTCCTCTCCTCTCTCTTTCTAACTAATCCTTTACCGCCATAATTGTCCAATTAAAACCCAAACGAAACCGTCATTTGAAAAAACAAAAATTATCTCGTCAAATCACAGCACGCAACAACCACATCCCAAACATAAAAGTCCACTTTCCTTTCCGTAAAAAATAAAAAAATAAAATCTCTCTTCCTCTTCACCAATGTCAGACTTCTCTCTCCAGCAAGCACCCCCCGCTTTTGACTCCTCCCTCCACATGCCCCAGCCCACTCCCCACCATTAATTCCATCACTACAGTACAGATCTCTAGATAATTCCTTCCACCACAGCTACACACTCCTCCTCCGGATCTCCTCTCCTCTCTCTCTCAATGGAGCTGCTGCTGCTGCTGCTGCTTATGCTACTACTCCTCGCTCGGACTTCCTCCGCCGACCCGTCCGCCGACGCCCAGGCGCTCCTCGACTTCGCCTCGCGCGTCGGCCACCGCCGCGCGCTCGGCTGGTCCGCCTCCCTCCCCGTCTGCACCAACTGGACCGGGGTCACCTGCGGCCCGGACCGCTCCCGCGTCGTCGCGGTCCATCTCCCCGGCGTCGGCTTCGCCGGCCCCATCCCCCCCAACACCCTCAGCCGCCTCTCCGCCCTCCAGACCCTCAGCCTCCGGTCCAACAACCTGCTCGGCCCCTTCCCCGCCGACTTCGCCAACCTCACCTCCCTCACCTCCCTCCACCTCCAGCTCAACTCCCTCTCCGGACCGCTCCCCCCGGACCTCTCGCCCTGGAGGAACCTCACCGTCCTCGACCTCTCCTACAATGCCTTCACCGGGAGCGTGCCGGCCTCCCTCTCCAACCTCACCGCCCTCGTCTCCCTCAACCTCTCCAACAACTCCCTCTCCGGCGACCTCCCGGACCTCCGCCTCCCCAGCCTCCGATTCCTCGACCTCTCCAACAACAGCCTCACCGGGACCATCCCGGACCTCCTCCGGTTCCCCAGCTCGTCCTTCGCCGGGAACGCCTTCGCCCCGGTCCTCCCCCTGGTCCCCTCCACCCCGTCCCCGCTGCCCCCCGCGGGGGGCGGCGGACAGGCGCAGGAGGAAGCTGGGCGAGTCGGCGATCCTCGGCATCACCGTCGGGGGCTTCACCCTCCTGTTCGCCGCGTCCGTGCTGTGTATGGTGGTGTTCTTCAGAGGGAAGGGCCGCGGCGGAGGCGGCGAGGATTACGCCTCCGGGAAGGCGGCCAAGGCCTCCCGGTCCTCCTCCTCGCCCAAGGCGGTTGGCGGGAACCGGGACGAGAGCAACAGGCTGGTGTTCTTCGACGGGTGCAATTTCGTGTTCGATCTGGAGGACCTGCTGAGGGCTTCGGCGGAGGTTCTGGGGAAGGGGACGTTCGGGACCGCGTACCGGGCGGTGCTGGAGGACGCCACGATGGTGGTGGTGAAGAGGTTGAAGGAGGTCGGGGTCGGGAAGAGGGAGTTCGAGCAGCAGATGGAGACGGTGGGAAGGATCCGGCACGAGAACGTGGTGGAGCTGAGGGCCTACTACTACTCCAAGGACGAGAAGCTCATGGTGTATGATTTCTACAGCCAGGGGAGTGTCTCCTCTTTGCTACATGGTATGATGATGAACACTTCACACTAACTAGAAATTCATTTGAATACTGTTTTTGTGTTGCTAGAACTTGAACTTGCATACCATGCTTCGATCTTGTGTTGATGGCATTTCTTGATGCAAATGCCTTGATAGTTTCCATAAGCCGATTCGATCATAACATTGAATCATTGAAATAGAGAATTTAATGTTTCGCCGAACTATGTTGTTAACAACTAAAAACAATTGTGGGATTTGATGGCGACGGGGGACACTATGATCAAAGTTATGTGCAGTAATCTGCTTCTCAGTTCTTTTGTCATTTAAAAATAGCCAATGTTTTATTAATGATGTTATACTTTGAGTCTGGTTGATGTTAGAGTATTAGTTCTTCTTGTCCTTGTATTATTTTTATTCTAAAGCTATTGTTAGACAAAGAAGTATGATTGATTTCAGATGCTACCATTTGAAAACATACCGTCTTTCGGAATTCATTGAGAAACTATGAAATTATTGAAATACCAATGGTTATTTGCTTATATCATGGATGCTAGAAATTTATGGGATTTCTGTATTATCATTGTTTTTGACTAACCACTAATGCACGCATGCTACTTCTAATTGTACTACAATTACAGGTTTAATTCTGTCGAAACTTGTAAAAGTTTTTTTTTCCTTCCTTTTTTGTGCTTGTGAGAGATTTAACTTCTAAAAGAGGTTCACTTGCCATAACAGAATTAATAAAATGTGATATATTTATAGGCCTGCAGTTTGGCAAAGGGTTTCCCTTGTTATTTTATCACATGAAACACTAGAGGTTGTTGGCCCACAATATTTATTGATTTATATATATATGGAATCTGACGTTTAGCTGATGGATTAATTAAGCTAGCACAAACAGCATCTTTGCCAAATGCTAATATTTTTCAGACGGAAAAGGTTGACCTAAATAGGCTAATACTACTTGCTTAATCATCAATAAGTTGGTCAGGAGTAGCTGATATTAGTAGTCCCACTTGCCTACATATGATTTCTTTGGTTGCTTCCAGCTAGTTGCTTTACTCTTATGCAATGCCCAGAGGACTAAGTGATTTTTTATTGTTTTATACAAATAGAACAATAGCAAAGTTTGTAGAACAATCTAAGACATCGTCAACAATGGTATCTAACATATCTGATCCAAAGAGGACTTTGACTTTTATCACGCTCTACCTACTGCTGTGAACTGATGTCGCAATGGAAGCAACCCGGTTACTACTGAAAACTGATAGCAACTTGAAATTTGACTTTTGTGCTTCTTGTGATAAAAATTGGTGTAACTCTCAACTTAACTTTGATAGCTTTAGTCTAAACACTAGCTTTCAATCCACACTTATGTGTATGTGGAAAAGGAAGAAAGAAGAAACATGATAACCACCTAAGAACATTGCTATAGGTTATGATTGATGTGCTCTTGTTGGACAGCTGGTTTCGTGGAAGTTTGTGATACTGATGATTGTTGCCTTTTCATTATTGGTAGCTGCAAGCAAATAACCAGTAAATTTTTGAAAGAAGGTTCGTGTAGATATTGATATACCCCTTTAACTGCTCATGTAAGGCAAGGGGACGACATCAAGTCTGCTCTTGGTTGTGATGCAGAAAAAACGAATCAAGAATCAGAAACCCTGAAAGTTTGTAATAGTTGCGCTCTATCTTGACAATTATAATAACCAACTTACGGAAATTGGAGATTTGTTATCTTACAGTTGAGGCAAAGAGATCCCATAGGACAACCTTGGAGGATGCTTGATCATTGTTGCAATATCCAAGAACAAGGGAAACTGCTGTAACTGATAAAGAACAATAATTAAAGGCAAATTGTTGGTGGCTAGGTAATTCATATTCCCTGTTGATTCAAATGTTTGGAGGAGTTGTCGGAAGTCATAATTGATGACTACAGATATTTTAGTCTACTTTCGAAATTTTGCTTGGTCTTTTGACAGAAGCCTTAAGAATTTTTCATAGGAACTGTTCTAAGGATGATGTACAATTTTGTGCTGGTGATAGTGTAAGTTAATAATAAAATGGGTTAGCAGAAAGTAAAGTTGAAAGAATATTGTCGTTTGAGTGTGTAAGTTGCCAGGTAGTGATCTACTCTTCTTATAATGTTGATCTAAATTTAAATTATGTGTATGATCTGTAAGCTATTCTCATGATCCTATTGGCTTAGCCCAATATGAGGAGCCAGTGGAGGGTGATCCAAAGTATTTGACTCAAATAGTATATAGCTACCCTACTGCTACGATGTTAGAGTTGTAGCACTAGTTTTAGCCCATGGATGACTTGGATGTTGTAGTATGAGGTTGACTTGTAGCATCAGTATTTAAACTGTTCATCCCTTCCACAGTATGCATCGGTGAAAACTGACCTAATGGTTTGACTGATACTCTAACATTGTTGGTCGGCACATGGGAAAGATCTTATTTTAGCTTAATATTATTAGAGTAGGCCGTTAACTGTTCTGAAACAAATGCTTAGTGGTAGTGGAGTGTGGCAATCACATTGGGCTAACCTTGTGTGGGATGAGTGAGAATGAGACCCAAGTACTTATACTTAGCCTACACACCTACAAACACCTCAGCATTTGCGATGTGGCTATTAGATGCATAACATCAGTATATCATACATCCTTGGTTGCAGTGTTGTAAAAATCTCTCTAGGCGGCCGACTAGTCCCCGACTAGTCGCTAGTCGGCCGCCGCCGACTCGACTAGGGGCTAGTCCCCGACTAGTCACTTGTCGGCCACCGTCGACTCGATTAGGGGCTGGTCCATCCAAAAATTGGCTAAATTGGTACTAGTCTGGGCTGCCGTCGACTTCATCAAGGCAGTCGCCGTCGACTCTTTACTTTGTTGCTGCCTTTTTTCTATTTTTGAAAAAAGTGATTAGCCTACTCTTTTTTTATTTTTACTTTTTCTTTGTTATCTCTTTGCTACTGTTGTTGTGGCTCTTTTTTTAATTTTTGCTTGTTACTTTTTTTTGCTTTTGCTTGCTACTGCGGCTGTAACTCTCCGTGCAAAATAGTAAGTTGTTAACATATTATTTAAAGATTTATCGAAATAGAAATTTGTGCAAAATAATGAATAAGAAAATGCACTGCAATAACTAAAAGTTCAACAATTAACATATTATTTTTAAAAATATTTTTATAACATATTACATATATATATTTATTAAAAATTCTAAACCGACTAGTCCCCGACTAGTCCTCGAGTAGTCCGATTAATCCGTAGTCCCCACAAACCGACTAGCGATTTTTACAACCTTGCTTGGTTGCCATATTGTATTTGGTGGATATGTTAGATATTCACTTGAACTGCAATAATCCGCCATATTTTAGCATATCAACATATTAACTTTGATATGAAGATGCACATTTTAACTCTATCAATCAGACACACCTTTGCTTTAACTGCATACGGTATAAGCTAAGCTTGTAACGGATGGGGTTGCAATGTTAGATATTCAATAATATGCCCCCCATCTGTTTGATCCTCTAAATTTATTGAAGTGTATCCATGTTATAATGGTCCCATTAGAGAAGATGGCCTGCCAGTTCAACACATCTGTGGTGCTGCAGGGGAAGGGTGATGGCCGTCTTCCCTAATGGGTTTTCAGGTGGGTTCAACATAAGTTATGGATTAAAACTCGGATTTGGTAGGTGCTTCGTAGGGATGTGGATACTTGAGTATAGCTTAGAACGAACGACTCACAGATACAATGATTTACACCGTTAAGTAGTAGAAGTAACGAACCATACTTTGTATCATGTATACACAGTGGAAGATACGAAAACATGACTGATTACCTTTTCCATGAAGGAGAGGTTGAGCACTCTCATTCAAAAGAGACTGATAACATGGGCAGAAAATAAAAGCAATAACAAGAGAGGTTACTCTCATGATGATGACGAGTACACCTATGAAACTCCAGGAGAATACCTAACTTAAAAGTTTAGATGATCGAAACTCATCAGCGAGGATATTTTCCTGCTAACTGAAGTTTATGTTCACAAAATCTTGATTGCCAGCTATAGAGGATATATAGTTGGGCAAGCTATAAATAATGGAGTAAATTAATCCCTTAGAGAGACGAGCAGATATCATATAGTTCCTATAAAAGATACTAAGAAACATCACAGTTCTTGGGATTCTCAATCTATCCCCTAGAAAAAAAAAAAAATTACTTTCAGTCTACATACTCCTATTCTTGGGAGTATTCTAAGAAATATTACAATTGCTGGAACTCAAATCAAGCCCCTGTAAGTCTGGAACGACTTATAACCCTGTGCTGTTAGTTGTGATTTTTTGAATATATTTTCTTCATACAATATGAACATCACATTTCATCCTTATATTTGGTACGACAACACAAAGCCTTTAATTCCAAATTTGGGGTTTGCTATTTGAATCCTTTTCTTTCATTCAACTTTGCTAAGGGCCATTGCATAGAGGGACACTCCCAATGTGTATTATGTCCGGATTCATTTCATAGAGAACCTCCGATGGTTTTTGCTTCTTGTCAGCTACCTAATGCATCCGTCCTCCTTTATATGACTTGGGATCGAGTTCGACGGGTGAAAATGTAAACAAATTGCATAGTACATTGGGAGTTTATCCCTATTGTTGGGATGTCTTGAATCCCAATTGAATCATATGGCCCTCAAAGTCAGTTTATCCACACTAGTTTTTTGGTGTATATTGTATTTTTGTGTACCCGAATTTAAGTTGAGGGTATTTGGGACATTCTGCCTATTACTTATCCTAACTAATTTTAGGGTTTCTATGGGGCTCATAAATAGCCAAGGTCTGGTCATCTTATGCATGAGATTATCTGTAAATAGTGGGAGGAGAACATCTGTTTCTGTCGTGGTTTTTCCACTAGAGTTTCCATGTAAAAATCTGTGTTTGATTCTTGTTGATTTCTCGTATATCTCGATTATCTGTTACACTTATATTAGTTATTTCTGGGAACTTGCTCAAGACCAGATAATTTCAACACATAACTCGAGGTAATTTCAACACAATATAGCAGATTAGTTCTTATCAAGAAACTCTTTGTAAGATAGAATTGTACACAATGTTTACTTAGAATTGTACACAATGTTTACTGCAGTAGCACTTTTGGGATCTATTCTTATGAACTGCCCTTTAAGATTTCGGTTGTCAAGTAAGTTAAGGGAATATATAAGAAAAGAGGTAAGAGATGGAATTTGGGTACATTTCTGTCGTCATAACTACCTCCAATAGCAGGAACAATTTAGTCATCTCAAGGAAATAATAGCTGAAATTCTTCTCTTTTAGAGTTTTGGTAACTAAAAAGGTAGGGCATTGGGTTTCCCACTTCTTTACTTTATTTAGGACAAATATGTCCTGAAGCTTCTAGATCCTTCAACCGCGTAAGTAACATTCTGCTGAAAAGACTATTGCACTTCATCCTTGGTTTCCTTTGTGCACATTATCCTTAGTTTTGTTCGCTTTGCTACTGAACTTCACTCTTGTTGCTTGCATGGTGAAAATATACAAATTCTGCTATTTCCTGAGTCTACTTCGCAACGGATGTATCCTTCCTTCACATATTAGCAGTCATTACATTACTGTGGTTTTGATATTGCCCACTTCCTATGTTGTTTTTACAGGAAAGAGGGGGGAGGAAAGGGTTCCCCTCGACTGGGAAACCAGACTTAAAATAGCTCTTGGCACCGCCAAAGGAGTTGCACACATACATACCGAGAACGGTGGGAAGTTCGTCCATGGCAACATTAAATCTTCCAATATCTTCCTCAATACCCAAAGATTCGGCTGTGTTTCTGACCTCGGCCTCTCATCCCTGTCCACGAATGCCGTCGTCCCTCGAGTCTCAAGGACCGCTGGCTACCGAGCTCCTGAGGTTGTTGATGCCCGGCGTCCAATGCAGGCCTCCGATGTATACAGCTTCGGAGTGCTCGTGCTTGAGCTTCTCACAGGCAAGTCCCCCATCCAAATCACAGGTGGAGGCGACGAGGTGGTACACCTCGTAAGGTGGGTCCAGTCCGTGGTTCGGGAGGAGTGGACAGCAGAGGTGTTCGACATGGAACTGATGAGATACCCGAACATAGAGGAGGAGCTGGTGGAGATGCTTCAGGTTGGGATGGCTTGTGTCGTTAGGACGCCGGAGCAAAGGCCAAAGATGGCCGAGGTTGTGAGGATGATTGAGGATGTTAGGAGGTTCGATACCGGAAACCGACCATCAGTAGAGGTTAAGGTGGGGGAATCGAGTGGCACAACGCCAGGGGGGCTGGTGCAGGGCTCAACAGGGTCTGCGTCACCAGTACAATGAAGCTCGGCATCCTTTTGTGTACTATTATCATTTGTATCCCATTCTATTCTTGATGTACGATTAGCTTTAGCCTTCCAAATGCTTTATTTGATGAGATGTTTTGCCACAAAAACTTTCTTAAGATCAGAAGTCAATACCAATTGTCTCCTCTATCTCATGTTTCTCTCTCTCCCTCTCTCTCTCTCTCTCTCTCTCTCTCTCTCTCTCTCTTCGGCTATGAGTACTGAAAAAAATAACACCTAGAATTTTGTACTTAACCATGTGGTATTTCCTCCCTAAGCTCAGACTAATATAACGCAATTCAGTTTTGTAGCTTACTGGAATTGATCTATACATAACTAAACTTGTTAGCTCATTTTGGATATTTTCTTCATGTTTGGAGCACATCTTTTATTAGTCCGTTCTTTAGTCCTGAAATCTGAGTAATTTTTCCTCAAACCGTCCTTTAGTCGTTTTGGATCTTTTCTTCATATTTGGACCGTCTTGAGTAATTTTTTCTCAAACCTACTAGCCCTGGACTAGTCCTGAGTAAGAAGTGAAGTGTCCTTAAAATTAGTAGAACTTTGTCTGGAGAATTTAAGAACGGTGATTAATGGAAGATCCCCATTCTTTGAACCAACGTCTTTATGGACTTGGTCGTCCTTGGTGGCTGCTTCACTTCCTCTGTTTGATCTTTTACATCTTGGTCGAACTAATCCAATTAGCATATTTCCTCTAATTCTATGAAATGTAGTACAAGTGGGAATGATCTCCAGCAAGCATTTAACGTGCCAAGACTTTCTTCTTCAGAATACATAAATTAGGTTGGCGCAAAGTTTACAAGGTGCCATATTTGAAATTGCGTCCAATTTGAAGAAATTAACCAGTGGAACTTTGTAATCAACCAACCTCTTGAGTGTTATTGGCACCCACAAATTGCTTGAGGACAGACAACGTTGATTAGGGTGCAACACAACAAAGTTTATTTTTCTCTCGGAGACTGGCACAATATATTTTTTTTTGACAACAAATTTCATTGACAATTTTTGACTTCAAGATATTCTGTTATTTTTTTAGTTTTCTTTCTATCTTCAGAAATACCAAAATTTTGACACTTCTAATATGTTGTTTTTGGAATGAAAAAAGAAACATAGTTGTGCGCCCTCCGATAAATTTATGCGGTGCCAATAACACCGACCTTTTCCAACTACCAAAACCCGTGATCGGTATATTGGTTGGCAGAATATCCTCCAAAGTGTTATTTTCTTAGCAATCCACGATTTTCTACGCAAAAAACTGTGTCCAATCAAACTAGTAATATTAATAGCTGGAATCTATGGAATGATAGCGCAGGTGACAAGCAACCGAAAGTGTAGAGAATGGTCTATTCAACACAGGCTTATAATTCGACAGCTAAGTAAGTAGCAAACCAAAGTGCCTGCAGACTTGAAGAGTAGTAACTATATTTTGAATTTTCTTCCTTCCACCTCTTATTCTAGTATTCTACCATAAAAGAAGTTATTGAAGCAAGCAAAAAAAAAAAAAAAAAAAAAGACAAATGTTAAACGTCATCATCTTTTTACTAAGGACAACCATCCTACTAAGGACAACAATGAGTTACCATTATTTTTACTAAGAACAACCTAAATTGAACAAGTTTACTAAGGGCCACCCAAAAATCCTTCCCCTTTCCTTCCGTTCGTTCCCCCCAAAATCCACCTCACCTCTCTCTCTCTCTCTCTCTCTCTCTCCGCTCGTCCCCCCGCCCTCCCCCTCCCCCGTTCGTACCCCTCCAGCCGATAGCCCCCCTTCCCCCGTTCGTACCCCTCCCCTCCCCCTTACCTCCCTCTCTCCGTTTCTGTCAATCGAGGACTGCAGGCAAGCACTGCAGTCCTGTCTTCACTTTGGACTGCAGGCAAGTCCTGCAGTCACTGTAAGTTTTAAATTTTTTGGAGAAAAGCTTCTGTCAATCGAGGACTGCAGACAAGCACTGCAGTCATGTCTTCACTTTGGACTGCAGGCAAGCCCTGCAGTCACTGTAGGTTGGAAGTTTTAAAAAAAATAGAGAAAAGCTTCTGTCAATCGAGAACTGCAGGCAAGCACTGCAGTCCTGTCTTCACTTTGGACTGCAGGCAAGTCCTGCAGTCACTGTTACATTCTAACTTGGTGTCCCTTAGTGTTTTCAAAATGGCAAATTTGTAATTTTTTTTAAAGTTTCAAGTTGGTGGCCCTTAGTAAAAAGAGGGTGGCCTTTAACATTTGCCAAAAAAAAACAAGGAAGGTGAAAGCAATAGTGACGATTCCACTCGCTGATTGCGCTATGGTTCGAGTTTGTTTCCACGCTTGCAAGTAGTTTATGTGAATTATGACACCGGTTCATTATCTTTGTATCATGGGCAGGACCGACCGTGGGGTAAGCCGGACAAGCCTTGGAGCTTGGGCAACCTTCATTTGCTAGGACAACCCTCCATATGTGCTCAGCATAATCCCACAAAAGGTCAGGGTCACGGATGACCACTAGGACCAGCTGACAATAAGAGCCAAGAGGCAACCAAAATTAGCTCCAAGATAGGACAACCCAACCCCCTGGGCCGGCCCTGTCCATGGGCATGAATGTATGTTTATTGTCTAGTAATATGCAAAGTTCCTATTATCGGTATCTGAACCTTCCTACGAGTATCGGGATCAAGTATGGACAATTTCGGATCGAAGTATCAATTTTTCGGTATGGAAACGAAAATAATTTTTTTTTAATATTTTATATATTTAAGTATGATTTGCAATATTTTAGGTCATAATTATTAGTAGTTTTGAAATGGAAAAAATAATAATAATAATAGTCACCCCTTACTGATTGGTTTGCATGCAATAAAGAATGTTTTCTTCGTTTATATGCTTTTACAATCTTTCTATTCTTTTACACACTTGTTGATCGGGCTTTTTCATTTAATTTTCTATGTCTAATTGGAAAGAGATACCCAATATCGACATCAGTTAGTACCGACAGCGGTCGATATCGGTTCATAATATGCCAAATTGTATCGATATCGGCCGAATCATATCGGTATAGGTCGATACTGCAAATTATGATAATAAGGCGAGTTCTTTCATACGAGGGAATTTAAACCATGTTATTAGGGTTGAGTATTCGGTTATTTCGGTTTCAACCGAACCGAATTCTGAAGAACCGAAAAAATCAAACTCATATTTTTTCAAACCGAAACCGGACCGAATAACCCTAAAACCGAATTAAACCGAACCAAAATAATTTGGTCGGTTATTCGGTTTAAATTGGTTGGGCCTTTTTTCGTTAATGGGCCAGTTTTATTTAGTGGGCCGACCTTAAAATGGGCTAGTTACCTTCAATAAAAATTGTTAATATCCTTAAAAGCCTTCACTATAGCAAATCATACTGAACATAAAATATTTCTTTCTAAATTCATTAACAATTGCCAAAATCACTGCTAAAGCATACAAATATGCTTGAGGAGCATACAAAATTACTGCTGGAGGAGCATACAGGAGCATACAAAATCATTCACACTTCAGTTATCAAGATTTATTTTCAAATTAAAGCTTTCCAAACACAAATCAAAACCGAAGCTCTAACCTAAACTGAAACAGATTAAGAATTAATCCAGACTTAATAACCGATCGAAACTGAACCTAATTTTTTCTAAACCGAACCGAATCACTTATTCGATTCAGTTCGATTCGGTTTTCAGTTCAAAACCGAATAATGCTCGCCCCTACATATTATTATCAGATGTACACAACATGAGTAATATTTCGAATAGGAGTTGAAAATAAAATTTCACGCACCAAGAATGCCAGACTCTCCTGTGAAAAAAGTATGACAAGCTATGAACTTCTTCCATTATGAGTTTATGAACAAATGGCAGTAAATCAAACAATAAATACACATTCCTCTTCTTCCCCCAACAATAAATAACAAAGTTTTTTCTTTTCTTTCAAAACTACAACTGTAAACCCAAAATGCTGACCACGAGTCTCTTCTTACCAAACATTTCAAGGCCCCGCAACAGAGATCGAACGAACACGAGCGAGTGGGGATCGCTGACTTCTGCTAATTCTCTTTACATCATTCTCCTTTGTGTTCTATTCATCTCTTTGTTATCAGTGTAAATTGATCCTGCAATTTAAAAATCTCTTTGTTATCAGTGTAAATTGATCCTGCAATTTAAAAAACGCAAAGACATAAGTAACGGGTTTGGCTATTAATATGGGATAATGTCAATAATCCTAAACTGCTAGTAGGAAAAAAATAATCTATATAGTATATAATCTAAATATAAGAAATATTGCTCTCTTTTTTGGTGTAACAATTTCTTACCTAAAAATATAATTATTTATAGATAAAAAAAAAATTAAAATTTTTTTTTGGGTCCAACAAATAAAGTTGGTTCACTACCATTGGATTTTGTTTATTGGCCCCTTCTGGTTTTATGTTTTATCCAATTTCTAAGGATATTCTATGTTCTTGGTAATTTAAAAATATCTATGTTCTATAAAAATCACAGTTGTAAAAGAATTTAAAATGCTATATAATAATATTTTAATAAGTGTGTAGATTTTTTCAAGAATTCTATAAATAGGGATTCTCTCTTCTCTTTTTGTACACAACAAAATAATACAAGCTTAGTGTTGATACAAAGTTTCTTTCTTACCAATCTTCTCTTCCACCAAGTTTTCTACATCTTCTCCGTCTCTAAACTAGTTTTTCTTAGCTAGTCGCCCTACACAATTCCACTAGAAACTGTGCATCTTTTTTTATTGCACACGCAACGTCCAGGACTGGCTCGAGAATTCTCGCGGCCAAGGACGGATTTTGAAATTAAGGCATCTTGAACGGGTAAATAGAAAACACCAAAGTTTCGTAAACAAAATTTATGTATTGTTTTCCTCGAATACCAATTTTATCACTGAATTTAGCAAATGAAATCTTATCTAAAAATAATAACAAAAAAGATGATAAAAAAAAGTAACTAATTGAGTAATCTTGTGACGTTTTTCTAACAGTCAAACAAGATTCGGAGACGAAATGACAAAGTAACTATTCAAATAATAAAAGACATTTGGAAAAGATGACAAGTAATTTAGTTTGTTTCGTAGTAATGACCCTCTCAATAATATTTATGTTATGTGGTTCGAACCATGTTATTATTATTTTAGTTACTAAATTTTACTATGTAGAAGTGGGTTTAGACTCTCTTTGGATCGTGTTCATACTAAAATTATTAGTACAGAGTACTACTTAAGTGGGTTTAGAATCTCTTTGGACCTTTCTATTGCAAGAACCTAATAAGTAATTTTGGATTATGTGGTCTATTGAGGGACTTGGAACGATTGTCCAGCTCGTCCACCCTTCGGACCGGCCCCGGCAACCCCCACTTGTAGTAATAATTGGTAGATAAAACCTAATACATGCCCAAGATTAGAGAGAATCAACAAGTATATAAAGTGGTTGGCAAGCAAAGAGCCAGAGAGCGGAAAGAGCCAGAGAGAGAGAGGGAAGGCAGGCGATACGTCTCAATCGGACACCACACAACACAAAAGGATTTGTCTGTTCTTTTCCTCCACCACTTGCCAACCCACAAATGGGCTCCGCCTATTAACGGTAAAACACAGAAAAAGTACTCTCTCTCTCTCTCTCTTTTTCTCTAATCATTAAGAATAAGAATCTACTTTGCCTAATTTTTATGAGCCTAATCACATAGGAGGATGGAGGTCTAACCATGTCATTTTCAGGAATTATGACATTCTTTTCTTCGGATTCACCTTTTAATTTGTTTAAATCTACTAAAGTGAGACATATAAAAAAGAAAAGAAAAAAAAAATTGGATGGACGGGAGTCCATCTCACCCACGAACTTGGCTCCACCTCCGAGTCTAAGATCTGACTAGTGGGAAGAAAATTCTCTCTCTAGGCTGATATCAAGATACAGTCGTTAACGAGTGCTTATACTGAAAATTATGAAACATTTCTGTATGTTCTAATGTCATTGCATATGTGCACATTACTATGTTAATTAAGTATTTATGCATGTGTTATACGTACTGTATTAGTAGTCATTAGCTAATCATTTCTGATCCTATCATTAACTTGAACAATATTATGAGTGTGTGCGCATTTTTTATTTGTAGTATTGAAGAATAACTTCCTCAAAGTAACATGGTACAACTACTTATATTACTCATTCTATAACTAGAAGCTAGATGACTCAGAGCATATAATTATGGAATTAGGTTGAAGAATGGAGAAAAATTCGTTGCCAACACATAATACTAATAACTCTTATAATGTATATAAATGGTGAAAATATTAGACAACTTTCACAGTTACAAGCATATAATATAGTTGGATCGATTAAATTGGGACCAAAGTAACCCACTCTCCAAATCTAGACCTAATTAAAGTGGAAGGCGTGCAAGTGTGTAGGTAGTCTGTACTTGTCATAGAATTACACGGGGCTGACAGTGAAATGTTGCAATCAGCACTCTGCAACAAGAAGACCACACTCCACCACCCCTTCTCATTCTTGGATCCCATACTACATAAATTATCTTTCCAAATAAAATGTTATTCTGTACTCAATACAAAAATTGATTCAGTCAGTACAGTACAGCTCACCCCCCTAACGTGAGTTTGGTTCATATGCTACCAAAGTTGTCATTGACTCTTACATGTGTCTAAACTATATCTGGACAATTAAATATTAAAACTGATTTTTTATAATTAGTGACAATATGGACACAACAGAAGTGAAGAAGCGAGTTTCCAGTATCGGTATCGGGATCCGTATTCCTATCAGATCTTTATCGACAGTAATTTGGATTGGAGTCGTATCCAAAAACAAATAAATTATTAAGGTTCAGAAAAAAAATTAATTATATATTTAAACATAATCTTAAATATTTCAAATGTTATGTCATAGTAGTTTTGAAATTGAATGAAATAGTACTCAAACTTGTCAAATGATTTATATATGAATAATAGGTTTTCTTCTTTTACACGAGTTTATCATCTTAGTATGCTTTTACATTGTTGCTAATTTCTTTTTGTTAAATTTTTTTTTTTCCGAATGGACAAAAATTAGATCCATATGTAGATTTCAGTCAAGTATCGGTATCAGTCGGTATTGAATCGAGGCATGTCAAACCGCATCGGTATCGGCCGTATTGGACCGGTATTTGCGGATAGTGTAAACTAGAAGAAGATGCATGTCGTCCACAAGAGTGTGAGAAAATTACCATCTGAACAAGTAGACGTCGCATTTTGGCAAGGTGGCCCGGCCGCGGCTCCTGCCGAGCTGCCTGAGGCTCGCCGGGCGGCACTCCACCCTGATCGGCACGCGCCGCACCGCCTTCCCCCTGACCCTGACCCCGAGCCTGGTCCTCACCTCGACGCCGAACCGCACCTCCCCGCTCCGGTACCTCGCCCTGAGCCTCGCCCCGACCGAGTCGTCCACCAGCACGGACCTCGCCCCCGCCGAGAGCCTCAGCACGGTCGCGTTCCTCCTCCCCTGGTCGAACCCGGGCAGCCGCTGCGGGTCCAGGGGGATGTCGCCGTCCTCGTCCGCCACGTACATCCTGGCCTCGCCGTCGCCGTAGGAGAACGCGACGTCCCTGGCGTTGGGGTTGGACGCGAAGATCTTGGCGGACGCGGCGGCGTCAAGGAACGTGCCGCTGCCGTCGGCGCGGGTGGAGACGTTGAACCTCGTGACGTTCAGCGACTGCAGGCGGAGGGAGGGGACGCGGGGCTGGAAGTAGAGGTAGCACAGCCCCGCCGCGAGGGCGGTGAGGAACGCCAGCGTGAAGAGGACCAGCGAGAGGCAGCAGCAGAGGCGGCAGCAGAGGGAGCGGCGCGGGGGCCGCCGGTGGCGGTGCTGCGGCCTGCGCGCGGGCGGCGCCGGCTTCCCCGGCTGGCGCAGAGCCGGGGGCAGCGGCGCCGCCTTCCTCGGCGGGGGCCTTGGCGGCGGCGCAGGAGCGTCCCGGTAGCCGGGAGGCTTCTGCAGGGCGGCGGGCTTGGAATTGGCGGCCGCAGAGCCGTCGGCCATTGGTACGGACTGAGCTTTCTTTCTTTACTTGCCGGCTCCGATCGCTTCGCCGCCGCCGCTGCTGTGGTGCATGGAATTATAGATCTCGAGATCTACAGCAGCAGCAGCAACAACAAAAAATTGTACTTGTTGCTGTGTTGCTAGGATTAGAAGGCGCGATCGATAGGAGAGTGTGCAGTGAGGGGTAGAGTATTAAATGGGCGGAGGCGACGCGCACAGGTGGCGGCACCTGATTGGTTCATTGGGCCCTGCCCCCGGGCGACTTGTCGGTAATAATCTTAGTAATAATAATAAATAAATAATAATAATAATGGATTGTTAATTATTTGTGAGTATATATCTTCTTGGTCGATCTGGAGCTGGAGCTGGAGCTGGAGCTGGAGCTGGAGGAGCAGTTGTCGTTGGGAATTATAAAATGCCCAGATTAGATTTATCAATAAATGATCGGGGATCCGATGCAACTGCAGATGCGAGCTTGCTTAATTGTGAATTTATAAATAAAGAGTCAATAGATGTCAATGCAAGTTAGGAGGACATCAGAAAGAAGGAGTTGGCAATGTAATAGTATGAAAAGTATTTTCATCACAATTTTTTTACGCATTTGATAATTTATATTTTGGCAATTCATTTCCAACTATTCCTTTGTTTACGTTTATTATATAAACTATTCAAACTAATTACACAGACCATTCCTATAATTTATAATTTCTATAGAAACTTATAGTACTGATCACATCTTTATTTTTTTATAGCAAAAAATATCATACAAAGGGATCAAATTTGAAGTATTTGTTGAAAAAGTGAATGTATATTTGAACTAATTATTATTATTATTATTTTCTTACAACGAATCTATGCAACGAATCTATTCAACGAATCTATACAACGCATCTATTGAAAATGTGTATCATTTCCATTGTATTTCTTTCTCATCTACAAAAGTTAAGTGTTTGAATAATTCACTCACTAACTCATTCATCCATCAAACATTAAGTCTAAGAGAGAGAGACTACCAACATTGCTTCTTTCAGTTCCTGCAGTGTGAAGTGCTGCTACCTAAGGAGAAGAACCGTTTTATCATGTGAGACTAATCACCATTAAGTCGTGAGCACCAGTGCGAGACGAATATTGTCTTAAGGACATTGAACCAATTTCAAGCCACGGTCTCAGTTAAATTATTATTTTATATTTTAATTTCAGAGTCTAAAATACGGAGAGTTGGAAATTTATTCTTACATTATTTACAACAAAGAGAAAAATTTTGAAAAATTTACAATGAGAGGGATCTGGCGCCAGTTGTAATGGAGTCGCATATGAGTGGGACACCATTACAAATGGCTCTCCATGTGAGAAAATAAAAAAATCAAATAAGTGGGATGCCAGAAGGCGCCCAACTTAAAAAAGATTGGGCGCCATTAAAATGGCGCCCCATGTGAGAAAATTTATATCTTTACTTTTACAGAAATTTTCATATAGGGTAAAGAATTTTACCGAAATTGTAAAAAAAGTAAGAAGTTTGGTGAAATTGTATTTTGGGTAATGAAGCGACATGTCCCATGGCGCGCTGGTGAATGTGGACGGAGACAGACGAAGGCGCGCCACCATTGGTGGCGCGTAAACAAGGGTGCGCCATCATTGATGGCGCGCTGTGTGTTGTTGGAGTGTAAGGTGGAGTGCGCCATCATTGGTGGAGTGTCAGGTTGGGCGCGCCACCATTGGTGGAGTGTCAGGTTGGGCGCGCCACCATTGGTAGAGTTTCGTGGAGTGCGCCATCATTGATGGCGCGCTGAATTTTAATTTGTTTTTTTTTACTCATTTTTCTTTCTGTATATGGGATTGACTTAGTTTTTTGAGCGCCATTTCTGATGGCGCGCTGATACATCCAACGTTCCACTTCAACGTCTCTCTTCTTTTTCTCCAACGGCTACATTTCAACGTCTCTTTTCTCTTCCTATTTATTGCACTACTTAACTCTCTCTCTCTACACAAACACATTACTCTTTCTCCTATCTCTCACAGAAGCACTTCTCTGAAGCTTGGAAGCTCCAACTCCTCACGGAAGCTAGTATCTCCCTCTTACAAGCTTCCAACTCCTCACGGAAGCTAGTCTCTCCCTCTTACAAGCTTCTAACTCCTCACGGAAGCTAGTCTCTCCCTCTTACAAGTTCTCGCTCTCTATTAGCTAAACATTCTCAAACTATTTTTTCTTTCTCATGGATCATAATATTAAAATAGTATGCTCACATGGTGGTAGAGTAAATGGGTTAACTTACGAAGGAGGTGACACCTAATTTTTTTATAACTTATCGCCATATTACTTTAAAAATTTTACACAATTTAATTTCAGCACGTTTTTCTATTAATTATCAATTTATTTTAAAGTCTGTTTTTGGTTCCACATGTTTATTGATAGATGGTGAAGAAGCATGGAATTTTATTCTTGAGATTAATTTGCAATCACCTTATATTAGTTTATATGTTACTCAAGTTTCATCATTTGCTAGTAGAACTAATGATGAATTTATTTCTAATTACCCACATGTTAACACAGGTGCTAGTTCTTCTCAAACAATTGCTCCCTTACTAGATGAACATAATGATGATGATGTTGATGCTGATGATGATGTTGATGATAATGATGATAATGATGAGGACAATGAAAATAGTGACGATTTAATTGAAAATACTGGTTATGAGATAGATAATGATGATGATATTGATAATTCTAGCACTCCTGAATTATTTGTAGGGCAAACATTCGACAGTCGTTCAAAATTTAGAAGTTTTATAAGTAGTTTAGTAATTCAGCATAATTTTAGTTGTTCAGCCAGTGCTATGAATAATTCTCATAGAATTATATATAATTGTGATAAACAAAATTGTCATTGGAGAGTATATGCCAAATCCATAGGAAAAGGACAAATAGTTAAAGTTAGTACACTAGAAAGTCGTCATTCTTGTTTAAGTGGACTTACGATAAGACGTCATCGACTAGCTACCGCTGCATGGATTAAGACAAAAATAGTTGATTTAATTAGAGATAATCCGTCATATAGTGCATCACAAATTATGAAGGATATATTTAGGGAACATGGTATACATATTACATACTCTAAAGCATGGAGAGCCCGGAAAATGGTATTACGTAAAATAAATGGTAGTTATGTTGAGGCATATGCTGGCTTTGAGGAGTATGATTTTAGAATTATGGAGTCGAATCCAGGTAGTATATGTTTTCTTAAGACTTCCGAAAACAACAAATTTGAGAGAATATTTATTTGCTTCAAGGCGTACATTGATGGATTTTTAAGGGGTTGTTTACCTGTTATTAGCACTGATGCCACTTTTCTTTCATCCAAATATCAAGGTATTTTATTTGTTGCTTGTGCTCATGATCCTAATTATCAATTGCATCATATTGCTTATGTTGTTGTCGAAGGTGAGAGTACTTATTCTTGGTCTTGGTTTTTAAATATTCTTAGACTATCATTTGAAAGTTATTTTAATGATTGGGCTAGAATTTTATTTATACCTGACAAGCAAAAAGGATTAATACATGCTATGCGAGATATTTTTTCCAGAATCGCCTCATTTTTTTGCATTCAACATTTTAAGCAGAATATGAAGTCTATTGTGAGAGAAAAATTTCATCGATTGTTAGACTCGCTTGCTAGATCGTATAATGAAATAGATGTACAGTACTTGTTCGAAATAATTAAAGCTGAGAACATGACGATGTACAATTGGCTTATTGGTACAAATGATGAAAATTATCATTTTGCACATTGGATTACAGCATATGCTCCTTGTCTTAGATTAGATATTAACACTTCTAACCTTGTTGAATGTTTTAACAATTGGATTAAGAGTTTACGTGATAAACCAATAACGACACTTTTCGATGGTATTAGAGCGAAGATTATAACACTTCATGACAAAAACAGAAATCATGCTAGAAATTTAGACACGATCGAGTTATTGTCCAAAGATGTTAAAGACTATGTCATCTATTACCAACGAGAGACATCAACTTCAAATATTAGACCGTACATCGAATAGAACATATGTTGTACGGTTAGATAAGAGATCTTGTTCATGTTTAAGGTGGTATCATACTTACATTCCATGTATACATGCATGTTTTGCTTGCCAATATTGCAGTCATGATATTGAAAGATATTATCCGATAATATTTTCTACTGACAGGTTGAGAAGTATGTACGAGCCACAGATGGAACCAATTCTAGTTCCTTACAACATTCAAGCGGCTTTGGTTAGGAAAAAAATTGGAGTTCCAGATGTCAGACGCAAAGCTGGAAGGCCGAAGAAAAACTGCATCAAACCACGAGAATTATCGACAAGAGAACTTCGTTACGGCAACTGTGGTTTGATGGGACACAACAGAAGAAAATGTACAAGTCAACCAAGAGAGTAAAATATTGTAGTCCCGAAATATTAAATAAAGACG
This sequence comes from Iris pallida, assembly GCA_029216955.1. Taxonomy (NCBI): domain Eukaryota; kingdom Viridiplantae; phylum Streptophyta; class Magnoliopsida; order Asparagales; family Iridaceae; genus Iris; species Iris pallida. The sequence continues at coordinate 44,857 of JANAVB010016888.1, read as the reverse complement.
CATTAAACATTCTATTGAATAAAAATGCACTACGCATTAAACGTTCTACTAAGAATACAAACATTCTGATATTAAACATTTAACGCCATCGGGCATGCAAGTCGTTTGTAATGCCGTCGTTCTACATGTCTGAGGCCTAGTCGGTCTCTTCTTTCGTCTGTGGTCTCCCCCACACTTCCTTCACCCTCTTCCACTCTTGTTTCGTCTCTATTTTCTTCCTCGACCTCTTAAGTAGGCATCGGGGCCGAGGGGGACGAAATCAACTGTGAGTAATATGTCATGCCTTCAAACGAATACGCTGCGACAGTATTGATTTGCTCAGTCGTTGTACGACGATCATATGGCTGAAAGGCTAAGAAAGTGCCTATGCCCGTATACTGCTGACCGAGACCTTCTCTAGCGTAGTGTTGGCTAGTATACTCTGGAGCGTACTGCTGGCTAGTGTACTCTGTAGCGTACTGCTGGCTAGTGTACTCTGGAGCGTACTGTTGGCTAGTGTACTCTAGAGCGTACTGCTGGCTAGTGTACTCTGGAACGTACTGTTGACTAGTGTACGCTGGAGCGTACTGCTGGCTACTACCCTCTCCATGGTATTGCTGGCTGCTGCCCTCTCCACGATACCGTTGGCTGCTGCCCTCTCCATGGTACCGCTGGCTGCTGCCCTCTCCATGGTACTGTTGGCTGCTGCCCTCTCCAGCAGCGCCCTCTTTCGCCTCGTTCTGTAGATCATCCGCCCTCTGACGTCGTGAACGTCTCAGGCGTACAGTTGCACCAGGATAATCGACCGGGATACGTGTATGCAATAGAGGCATATCAGGATCCCGTCCAAGACTCAGTGAATCTACACGAGTTAAAATATCATGCATCCACTCCCGTCCATGCGACCACAAATGGCTCTCTAGTTCTTGGATATATTGTCGTCCCGTAATTGTCTGAAATTTGAAATCTGTAAATGAAATTTGTGATCATATAACTCTCATTTTGGATTAGTGGCAAAGGTGTACCGCTTCAAATATGCCATCAACAAAAGCTCGCAGAGTAGCTTCATCTACGGCTTTAGGCTTGAACCGTGGCTCCTGAAATTTGTACGCTCTGTTAGTTATACGAGGCGCTCCCCACCATTGCCTATAAGCCAAGTTGCCTTCATCTGCATTACGTAGGAACAATCGTAAGACAAATACATTTGTGTACGCTATCTGTCCAAGTATACTACTAAGTTAGAACTTACATTCATCTGGGTGCCTTATCCGGGGAAGATTTGCCACACTATAATCCTGGAATCCCCTAAACCAGGAAGCTCTAGCAGTATTAATTCTGTTTCTTGCATTGGCTATATCATAACTCATGCAAGGAGGGTCAGCCGGGATTATCTGGCGATAACCGAATTGTCGTAGAACACGGTCTGCTGGATGATACATAGTGTAACGATCATATATAATAAAAGATTTGTGTAGGCTTAGCTCGAACGTTGTCCTTCTTATTTCTGGATCGTTTTCATCATCCGAGTAGGGTATCCACATAACCTATTGGATGACAATTATTCACGATAAATTTATACAAATTTATTAACTGGATTGACTATACTAAATTTATTAGTTACCTCATTCCACTGCAACGTATCAAATTCTCCCCGATACAGTGAAACATCTCTGTGTAAATTATGATGTGGGTCCACTACATTTGTGGCCCATCGCGTAGCAAACGAAAAAAATTCCAATATCACTTGGAATGCTGGTTACAGGTCGACCAATAAAAAAATGTTCGTAGCACCATACTAGCACCATACCTACGATAGAAATAATTTGATATTCAAGAAAATGTATATAATTGAAATCAATTTAGATATTAATTTTTATTACCTGAACCAGCGTCGCGTACCCACACAAATTTTTGGAACCATTCGATCTAGCAAATTCCGTCAAGCTGGCATATAGATATGCTAATGCAGCAGCTCCCCATGCATGACGAGTAGGTACTTTAAGATCATCTAAGAAAGTTATAGTAGTCGTACGTTTATTCTATTTTTCGGTCCGTCGGAAAATAATATTGCCCAGGTCAAACAGAGCAAATATGCTCTAGTACAGCAAAGTATCTGCAAATTATGAAACTAATATATTAAAATTAACTCGCTATTAAAATTAATAAATATTAGCCAAAATTATCAAGGAGGGACGTACCCTGTAATCATCGACCGCGACTGGACCGTCGATAGTCTCATCTAAATCCATAAAGTTATCCCGAAGCCAAGTTATCGTGACAAAACTCCTTGCTCCTCGGTCCGTAGGGGCCGTAATGCCTAGATATCTCCTGACTATTTCACACGGATCTAAATGTGTATCAAAATATATTGGTTCACCTGTAATAGGTAATCCTAGAATATTTGCGACATCCCAAAGTGTGATTGTCATTTCACCAACAAGCAACTGAAATGTGTTGCGTTGAGGCCACCAACGCTCAGCGAGACTAAAAATGAGGTGAACATCGTGGACTAAAATTTGAATTTCATCCAGATATTGAAACCCAAATGAACGCACCAACTGCTTTTGAGCAGCATTTAACTCCCATTTCTGATACCATCTCTGAATCCTCCAACTTCCATGTTCCCGTGTTCGAGCCTCGGGAGGATAATCATATAACTACAAGCGAATTTTATTTGTTACACTTATGTTAAATAAATAATTAATAACGAGAGTTATCATTTTAAAATTTACCTTCCCTCAAAAACCAACTTAGATATATGAATTTTTTTTTCCTGTTTGACGACTTCTGTAATCGTCCCCCGGGAATAAATCCATCATTCGGTTGAGCCATCTGTTACATTTTTTCAAAAATAAGATTAGTACTACAAATATTCAAATAAAATTATAATTTTATTTTATACAAGAGTTACTTACATGAGAAAGAGGAGGATGAAGATGAAGATGAAGATGAGGCTGAGGTTGAAGATGAGGATGAAGATGAAGAACAAGAGGAAGAGGTTCGGTCAAAAATATGTGAAAAAGAAGAAAGAAGGAGGAGTTTATGAAGAAGAGGGGAGGAAGAGATTCGGTCAAAAATATGGTCTCCAATGCTGTCAGCTCCTCTCCCCAAAGCATCATTTCCTTCCCAATGCTACTTTCTCCCCTTCCAAAGTTTTCCCTCCCCAAAGCATCCGTCATTCGGTTGATGGCACACTCACCTGCCAACTCAAACGACGTGCCAATGGCCACGCGCCATCATTGATGGCGCCCTCCCTTGACCTATCAAATCACGCGCCATCATGGCGCCCTCCCTTGACCCGTCAAATCACTCACCATCATTGATGGCTCCTTCCGGTCACGCGCCATCATTGATGGCTCCGTACGCCATGCCATCATGTCACCCGTGTGTTGTGCCATCAAACCGTGCCTCGCCCCACACTCACTCCATCAATGATGGCGGACCCCTGTTTATGCGCCACCAATGGTGGCGTGCCTTCGTCTGTCTCCGTCCATGTTCACGAGCGCGCCATTGGACATGTCACTTCATTACCCAAAATGCAATTTCACCAAACTTCTTACTTTTTTTACAATTTCGGTAAAATTCTTTACCCTATATAAAAATTTCTGTTACTTTTAATAAATTTAACTCTATGTATATAATTCTATCTTTCAATTTATTTTTTCGAATCTTCGATATTTGTTTAATCACTACAAAAATTTGTCAGATTAGCGACGGCACAATACATCGCTAACCTCGGTGCAAACATCGCTAAATCAATTTAGCGACGTTTAAGACGACGTTTCGGGTACGACGGAAAAAAATGTGTCGCTAAACGAGAAAACGTCGCAAAACGTCGCTAGGGCGACGTTATTTGGCGACGTTATTAATGTTGCTAATTAGCGACGTAATTTGCGATGTTTATTGGTTGACGCTAATTAGCGACGTAAACGGCGACGTTATTGTGTTGTCGCCGTTTGGCGACACTTTTGCGACGTTTTGGCGACGACGAGCTGACATCAGATTATGGTGCCACGTGTTGCCCCGTCAGCATTTAGCGACGCATTTAGCGACATTTATTAACGTCGCTAATGTTTAGCGACTAATGTTAACGTCGCTAAATACGTCGCTAAGTTAAAAAAATATAAAAAAAATAGGTTCCAGAATGCAAATGGTACTGGAGCCGGAGCCTGAGCCAAAATACAGAATACGAAATACAAAATACAGAATCCAATCCCTGGGTTCGCCGACCCCTTCGGTGGAACACTCAACACCGGCACGCACAATACATTCCAGAATATACAAAAAATATAAAGAAAAAATACTATCTGCAACGAACAATGTCAATATATAATATCCTCAACAAACCAAATCAATATCCGCAAATACGTACAAACTCAGTATCCTCAACGAAAAAACTGAATATCCCCAAATACGTACAAAGTCAAAATATAAAATACAGAATCTAATCCCTGGGTTCGCCGAAAATACAAAGACACACAGTTCTAATTCATATGCGTTTTAAGTGTGAGAACGGATGGCTCAGAACACAACCCAAAATTCATTCTAGCATACATTAGTGTGAATCATCTATGTTCTGTATATATGGTATAGTATACGTTGTTATCGAATCTAGTATCTAGTATCTGAAGAATGTAACAGAATCAAGATGAACTCACATAATGTAATACTAAAATATCATCTACTACTATATAAGATATAGTGATAGGTTGTCGTATCATCATTGCCGAGGGATGAGGGTCGGAGGACAGTCAACTTTATCTACGGCTACATAGTTTCTGCCTCGTCAGACGAATGGCTGCAGGAACTATGTCCTGATCACCATGTCGTACCATAGTTTCTGCCTCGCAGTCGAATGGCTACAGGGACTATATGTCTCGATCACCATGTTACCAATTAACCAACCAACAAAACTACTTGTTACAAATATCGACACTATCGGTGCGTTCGAATCGGAGTATCACATTTTTCGGTGTCGAAAAACAAATAATTATTACTAAATTATCAGATTTTTCGGCACTATCGGTGCCCCTGACCAAGCCCCCCCTACACCACCCCTAACCCGAACCCTAACCCTCCACTCCCCTCCTGCTCCCCTCCCCCAGCCGCCTCCACCCCTCCTGCTCCCCTCCCCCAGCCGCCCACACATACCCACCCCTTACCCGAACCCTACCCCTAGCTCCCCTCCCCCAGCCGCCCTCGTCCCCCCTGTCCCACCCCCCAGCCACCCCCGAACCACCCGCATCCCCCCTGCCCTTCCCTCCGAGCCACGTGCACCCCCCAACCACCAACAACCAAAACAGCCGGAGAGAGTGAGATTCGTCGGAGAGAGTGAGAGCGTCGGAGAGAGTGAGAGCGCCGGAGGGGGGGAGGAGAGAGAATGAGAGAGTAAAATAGGAGGAAATGGACCCTAACCCGAACCCTAACCCTAGCTCCCCTCCCCCAGCCGCCCTCGTCCCCCCTGCCCCACCCCCCCAGCCACCCCCAACCACCCGTATCCCCCCTGCACCTCCCCCCGAGCCACCTGTACCCCTCCCAAACCACCAAAAACCAAAACAGACGGAGATAGAGAGAGAGAGGGAGGGGGAGAGTCACGTACCGAAGAGGAAGGAGAGTCGCCGGAGAGAGTGAGAGTCGCCGCCGGAGAGAGTGAGAGCGCCAGAGGGGGGAGGAGAGAGAGTGAGAGAGGAAAATGGGGGGAAATAAATCGACGGGAGGAGGGGGGATATAATTAGAATTTAGCGACGTTCAACCGACAGTCGCTAAATTAGTCGCTATTAGCGACGTTTCGCGATGACTAGCTCATGAAATTAATATACGTCGTTATTTCGTCGCTTACTTCGTCGCTAGTAGCGACGATTAGCGACGCCTCACTAAAACGTCGCTAATGTACACAATTTAGCGACGTTAATCGAACGTCGCTAAATTTATGTCGCCAAATGAGCAGATTTTAGTAGTGAATCTAATATTAGAAAAATATATTAGATATAACTTTGAAAAAATAATACCTTAGAGAGAAGTTTTAAATTAGAAAAAAAATTAGTATAAAAGATGTGACAATAATTTAAATAAAAGATTAAAAAATATGCTAACAATTTAAAATATCATAACTTTGAAAAATAGATTGAAGATAAAGTTAGATAAAACTGGTAATAACTCAAAATTATATCGAGTTAAATTTAGGTTATATTGACATAATATTGGATAAAAAATAAATAAATATATGAAAATAAAACATAAAAATTATATTTAAGATTTCAAATAATGAAAATAAATTTATTTGAAAATTAGCTACAATTTCAAATTATATCTAATATTTGAGAAAAATATTTAAGATTTTAAATTATTTTTTCAAACTTATCTCTCAGATATTTTTCTAATATTAGATTTAAAGAAATATTTAATATTTAAAAAAATAAATTAAATATAAAATTGTATGCAAGGAGTTAAATTTATTTAAGTATGAGAATATAAATTTTCTCACATAGATTGTCATTTCTTATCGCAACCAACTCTTTTTTTTCATTTTGGCGCCCCACTTTTTTTTTCCACTCAATCCTCACATAGGGCGCCATTACAAATGACAGTCATCTCTCTTTTATTACAAATTCTTTAAAAAAAATCTTTGTTGTAAATACCTTAAATTTATCCCTTTGTATGAATTTTTTTTTGAAGTAATAAATGAAAGGGGTAGTTAGCTTATTTTTCGCCTTGCAATGACGCACACCTAAGAGTAAAATTGTAAGATTTTTTAGTACAATAGATAATTAAGGTAGTCAATATGGTATGTGGCCAATCCTTGGTGGTATGAAAATCATAGTCTCTTATGAGATCAACAATATAGTAAGGTGTGGTTCAAAGATCTGCTTATCTTTGGACTATGTTCATTCTTGCTTTCATGTTAGTGTTATTTGTATTAGTCACATTGTCAAACATCTAATTTTTCTATTTGTCATATCTGACAAAATTAGTTGAATTTGGTTAGAGTATACAAAAATAAAAATATTAATTAATAAATCAGTCAAAAACTTTATTAGAATTTAATATTTAAACTGTAATTTATCATTTATTAATCCTAAAATATAAGGTACATAAAGCTATCTATGGGCTATTTATTCTTCTAATGCTGGTGGAAGATTCCAACTTCAAAAGTAGTGTCGAACATATTATCTACTTAGATTGCATTGGTCTCTCAAAGTTGTACTCACTAATGATACTTCTTTACTATGTGGGTATATAGATCAGAGAATACCTTAGAGAAAATTTACAACCACAAAGACAATAATTTACGTGGTTCAATCAAAATGCCTACTTTCACGGACGAGGGTAATTTAGTTCCACTATAAAGAAAAAAATGAATTACAATGACTCTCTCAACACTTCTCTCATTGCTCTAAAAAACTCTCTATCACAAAGATAAAGAAAAAAATCTCTCAAATTTTTGTGTTGAACTTATTCAATAACTTTACCTTGCTTGTGTTGATTCAACAACTTTTATTGAGCACAATGAGATATACTTGTATTGAACTTATTCAACAAATTACATTGAACACTCTTAAGATGTTTTGTGGAGAACCTTTAGACCCCCTTTATATACCATGACAAATATCTATATATGAAAATACAATCCTATGTAGATTTATATATATTAGAAATCCAATCATATGTAGGTTTATATATTGGAAATCCAATCCTATATAAACTTATATATATTAGAAATCCATATATAGAAATCCAATAAAAAATATGGTCAAAGTAAATAATGGATATGGGCCTATTTTGGGACACTTTCTTTCATATCTCTACCTCGACAAGGTTTTGTCACAAAACTGAGCCGAACACTTCTCCACTGCATAGCTTCACCAAATCAACCACTCGTCAACTCCGTCCCTGAGGGCTCTAAAAGCAAAACTTCTCTACTTGTCTCTAGAGAAGCTTACTTCTTCTTGTACACTCTCTTACAGCCTATAGCTCGCTTGCCTTTAGACAATGGAGCCAAATTCCATGTACAGTTCTGTGAAGAGACTCAATCTCTTCCTGCATAGCCACCATCCAGTTCTTGCAGTTCGTATATTTGACAGCCTGTCTGAAGGTGATAGGCTCGTCATCCTCTACTGGTAGTGTATATGCCACCATATTTAATTGTCTATAGTGTTTTATCGGTTCCTCAAATCTATACATATTTACTGTCTTGACAGATCTCCTTGGCCTAGTGGTGGCCAACGAATCTTGCTGCTGGTGCTGCTCATCCTCTGGTTGTTGCTCTTGTGGGGCTTGATTAACATCTTCAGAAACCTCTACCTCATCTGATACATCCTTAGATGACTCAATCTCAACAGTTTGAGATTTGCTAGATACACCACCATCCTAATCGAACTTACTCTTCTTGCTTGAAGCCAACACTGAAGACTCATAAAATGTGATATCCCTGTTGATTAATAACTTCTTATCCTCTAAGCGGTACAGACGGTATCCTTTCACTCGTTCTGTATATCCCAAGAATATGGCTTTTTTGGCTCTCGGATCCAACTTACCCTCATTGATATAATAGTAAACTTTGCATCCAAATACGCACAAAGTGTTGTAATCTGCTGGTTTGCTGGTCATTATCTCATATGGAGTCTTACAGTATTTAATCGGAGTTGGTGATCTATTAACCAAGTACCGCGCCATGTCTATAACTTTTACCTACCATTCTTTGCCTAAATCGACATTAGAGAGCATACATCTTGCTTTCTCAAGCAAGGTTTGGTTCATCCTCTCTGGTAACCCATTCTGCTGTGGCGTGTTCCTGACAATTTAATGCCTAATGATACCTTCTTGAGCACAAAAATCTTTGAAAGGTCCATAGGTATATTCAGTACCATTATCAGACCTCATATTCTTTACCTTTATGTCCGTTCTGTTCTCCACGGTTGCTTTTCACGGTTTGAACTTTTCGAACACATAATTCTTGGTTTTGATGAAATACAGCCAAATATAACGTGTATAATTATCAATAAAAGTGTCGTAGTACCTTGCTCATTCTTGGAAGGAATCTTGCTAGGTCTCCATATATCTGTAAGCACATAGTCGAAAATACCTCTTATCTTCTACTTGCTTGTACTGAAGGTCACCTTGTGCTGCTTGATATAAACACAATGCTCACAGAAATCCATACTTGGCTTCTTCACGTTTTTCAGTAACCCCTGTTTGTTCAGTAAGAACAGACCTTTCTCACTCATTTGCCCAAGTCGCATATGCCAAAGACGCGTGCTATCAAACAAATCAGATGTACTAACTACTAAAGACCCAGTCACAGTACTTCCCGATAAGATATAAAGGTTATCCTGTCGGTAACCTTTTATCACCACCAACGAACCACGAACAACCCTCAAGACTCCACCCTCGGCAACGAACTTGTTACCATTCGAGTCAAGCGTACCAAGATAAATAAGTTTTTTCTTGAGGTCAGGAACATGTCTGACATCGGCCAAAGTCCGCACAACTCCATCATACATCGTTACCTTGATAGACCCAATTCCAACAGCTCGACATGCATTATTGTTGCCCATCAACATAGAACCACCATCTGTCGTCTTGTAAGAAGAAAACCACTCCCTCTTTGGACACATATGGTACGAGCATCCAGAATCGAGAATCCAACGGTCACTCATGTTGTCATATGCTACGAAAAATATATCCCGTCATTGTCAGTTTCTGAAGCACAGTTTGCTTCATCACCTTCTCTCTCTGTCTTATTGTCATTTTTCTTGTTCTTCTTCTTTGGATGAGGACATTTATTTGCATAATATCCTTTATCATTGTAATTGAAGTACTTTACTTTCTTAATAGGTGTCTTGGACTTAGATCTTGACCTCCTACTATAATATGCTCTATCGTTTGTCCTCCCTCTTGTCGTCAAACCTTGGGCTTGGTCTCTACCGTTTTCGCTATTAGAAGCCAGCCTCCGTACATTAGACAATAAGCTGGCACTCGTAGCCTCTTCTACGAAAATTGAGTCCTTTTCGTATAGTAATGTTTGAATAAGATTCTCATAAGAATCGGGCAAAAAAAATAGGATTAGCGCTAAACGATCATCTTCTTCATGTATGTCAACATCCTTCAAGTCAAAAATAATTCGATTAAATTTTGAAATATGACCCCGAATTAACATACCTTCATCACTAGTCTGTAGAGCGACTTTAACATATAAAGTCGGTTGGTGAGAGTCTTCGTCATTTAAAGTGATTCTAACTTCAACTAGAGCCCAACGACGTTGGTTTCGTCCTTCACAAAGTACATGACATCCCTTTCCAAACACAGACGAATAGCAGCACATGTTTCGAGATCCATGTCATCCCAATCATCATCGATCATGTCAGCGGGCTTCTTGGATTTTTTCATAAAGCCTTGTGAAGCTTTTGAGATATAAGAACGTCATTCATCTGGCTTTTCCGAAAGCCAAAATTATTCTTCCTATTGAACTTCTCAATTTCATACTTTTCGATCCTGCTTGACGGAGCTGTATCAAGATTCTACCCAACTAACTTTCTCTAAAAACTTTGTCGGACACCTTGCTAGAATCATTACTTTCTTTCACAATGCTAGCACATGTTGGGATTAGCAAAGTAGACGCATGATAAGTTGTTGGTCCTGTGAGCCAATCGAGCGTACTTGTTCATGTGGTATCTTTTTTGGCGACTCTGATTTCTCTCCCTTTTGTGTGGTTAGGTTTTGTCAAATCCCTATTTTAAAAATAGGTATATGACCGTATTTCGTATTTGGGTAATTTTTAAATTTTGTATTTGTTTAAATTTTTATTTATTTTCTGGACTTGGATTTGTCTTAGTCGTTGAGTCTTGACTCTTGGTTATCGTTGCCGTATTAATTTACGGTTTGTATTATTTTATTATTATTTTGGAGTTGGTATTTTAGTTCCATTGTTATAATTATTCCTATTGTTATTATCATTTATTATTATTATTATTATTATTATTTGTTTTATTGTTCCGACATCTACCCCTCCCCATGACCTAACCCTAACTCTAACCTACTCTCTTTCCCTCCTTGGATGAGCCGCCAGCCCCCCCTAAACCTATCCTTCTCATGTCTCTCTCTCTCTCTCTCTCCCGCACACTATTTTTCTCTTTCACGCACTCACCCTAACCCTAACCCTAGCTTCCCTCTCTCCCTCACCCTACTATCTGCTCTTTCTACTGGAGACCAGCCCCCTCCCCCTCCCCCGAGTTCTCCCTCTCTTCTCCCGCTCTTCCTCGGCCCAGCCACCAACGCGGCCATCACCTCCGCTCCAACCATGGCCACCCCCTCCCCGCTGTGGCACCACCACCACTTCTTCACCACCCCCGTGGCCGCCGCCCTCGCCCTGGCCGTCGCCACCACTTCCATCTCTCTCTTGTTGTTCCCGGCGCCCGCCACCACCGCGGCCGCCCTCGTCTCGACCATCCCCACGACTTCCAGCACCGCCACCACTTCCATGACCACCATTCTCGTCGCCTCTGCCCCCGTCCGCCCAAAGCGCCACACCGTCGCGGGTCGCCTCTAGCGTCACCGGCGAATCCCTCGCCTTCCCGTCTTTTTCTCCCTCTTCGTTCTTTATCGACTGCCGAACGTCGCCGTGAGCTCCTGCTACTGCCGTCCTTTCTTCGTCGGGAGCCCCGACCCGCCTGGCCGCCGCCCACCTCGACAGCACCTTTGCCTTCGCGCCTCATCCCCTCTCTGTTCTTCCTCGACGAGGTCCTCCGCCCCCTCTCTCCTCCCCGGTCAGCATGCTGCCTCGAGCTTTTGCGTACGCCTCGGGAAGCGATCCGTCGAACTTAGTGCATGCCTCGAGCAGTGGGACGCTTTGGGCCCCGTACTGCTCGGGCTTTGTGCCTTCTCGATTCGCGTACACCTTGGTATATGTGCTGACTTGGGCAGCGGGTTGCCCCGAGCCCCGTGCTGCCTCGGGCATCGTGTCATCTCGATTTGCGTATTGCCTTGTTTTTTGTGTCTCGACCTTTGTGCCCATCTCGTGATTCGTGTCACTCCGATTTGTGTGCACGCATCGATTTGTGTGCCACCTTAGATTTTGTGTCGTATTGATTTGCGTGCACGCACCGATTTGCGTGTCGTATTGATTTTTTGTGCCATATCGATATTCGTGATCCCTCGATCTACGTGTATGTCTCGATATACATGTACGTTATGTTTTTTGCTCGCCTCGATCTTCGTATTATCTCAATTCTCGTACGTGTCTCGATATACGTGCACGTCTCGATTTATATGTCCGTATCGATCCGTGTGCCTCAGTTTTTGTGCCAGATCCCTGCAGTGCTTGCGGGAAATATACGGTATAGCCTTCTGCCATCCTTGTGCTTCTTGTTATTATTTTATTATTTAATGCTAATGATTGTTTATTGTGTGTTTTGAGGGCCTCGATGGACATGCTACCTGGATTCCGATCGCCGAAGACTTGCTTACCTAGTCGAGCCCTCTTGGTAAGTATCCCTTGCTCATCGACGACTCTTGCCCTCTCTCCTGGATTTTATTGTATTTAATTCATTTATAATTGTGAATTATAACTGTGAGTAGTATAGCATAGTAGTAGAACTGCCATAATGATAACCTAGGATAGCTTGGTTCGATACCGGGTTATGACCGTATCGGACAACTCGAATGGGTCATCTACACCTCCAAGAACACGAGCACGACTCACATGTATGGATTGTCCCCATATGTCCGTGTCCGACTCACGGTTGGGTAACGGCTTAGCTAGCTGTTTCTATGAGCATGCTTATGGATTGGACATGACTCTGGGTCTGTGATGTGCCTTGCGTGGCAGTTTTTGTTGCATGTATTGGCTTGGCATCCAGTACACATCGTAGCGCTGCTAGAGGCCGAAACTTAGTGTTCTCGGCTACAATTTGGTTTCCAGTGCGCATTATAGTGCTGCTAAAATTCGGGACTTATTGTTCCCGATTTGCGATTCTGCGGCGGGTTATGCCAAGTGGATTTAGCCCTAATTTGCTGGGAGTTCCCGTACAAAATACAAAGGAGACTGCCAAAATTTTCCAGAATTCCCGATCGGGAATTTGGTTCGAAGATTTGGGCAGAACCGTTCCTTTGGTTTGTTGAACCAAACGTATGCACGTTTATCGTAGTATAGTTTACTTGATTCCAGTACCTACTAGGTAGACTCATGACTAGATTAGTTGCCTAGCTATTTGACCTGTCTTGTCCATCAGATAGCGTGAGGAGCGCGGTTCCACTCGCGGGACGGTCTGCAACCCTGGTTTTTGTTTGGATTAAGGGTTGTGGATCTGCTCCAGAGCGGTTCATGCAATCTGTCACGCCCCAGAACCAGAATACTGGAGAGCGGGGGACAGACACAGCCAGCTAAGTACATTGAAGTGTAACCCACTTTGATGTACGGTCACGGCTGTCTACATACATGAGGGTTTTACTATAAGCCAACAGTCTCTTATGGTCAATAACAAGCCTAGTGTATCAATCTCAAGCAAGCAAGTAAGTGTAACAAGATATTAGATCATCAGACATACAAAGTAAGGCGTCCCATACATTATATATTCAGATGATCATGAAGCTAGTCATACAAAATGCGGAGACTAGCATGAGTTTAAGTCATACATGATCAACCCTAGGATTTGTCAATCATGTTACAGCCCTTAGGCAGACAAGAATATAAATTTAACACGAGCTAACACGTACTCGGCGGCTAAACGCCTCAAAAGAATAATTTACAATGGAGTGAGAGAGCAAAATAAAATCTACTCGTTGCCAGGGTTGCGCCTAGTGTTCACCATCTGGCTGGATGGCTGGAAGATCCTCGGGAGCTACTCCAAAATCTGGCCATACAAAACCAGCTGGATCAGACCCCAGAAAGAGTAAGTGCCACAAGGGAGGCTTCACTTAAGAACTAAAACCAGCATATTAGCACACGAGACATAAAGGATAATAAAAGACACGAGTTAGAGAAAAACAAGATGATAAACGATAAGACGACTAAGGGACCATTCCGGTAGCCAAGTTATAACCCGTAAACCAAACAAGGACCGGGGTTATAATCCTTCACCTGAACAGAGCTTAGTCTCCAACCAATTATCGACAAGAGTAAAGCATGAACAAGCATGTACTGAAATAATCATAGACTGGCATTGCTTAGACAAGACTAGACTGGACTATATCCATCAATCACGGCCAAGCAAAGAGTACGGCTTGATACTTTAACTAACTAGGGTTATCACAAGCCTAGTTACTAGCAAGATGCAATGAGATGTTCCAGCAGTCACAGGCCCTGCAGCTATCCAGGTTATCCAGGCAAGGTTGATTACCAAAGTTATCCAGAATTATTAGATGGCTTAGAGTACAACACATAATAGTGTGCTTTGTACTTGTTTCATGAGTGTGTCCCACATGACAGTGGACTGGAAATGTGCCCTACTCGACGGTAGGCTAGAAGTCCATCAGGTGTGGCCGGGATAACGGGATCGCCTGTAACTGGAAAAATCTCCCTTAGAATGAACTACTTGATCAATCTAGTCATTAACCTTAGTCAGATTCAATATGAATCCCTGACCGTGCTAACCAGGGACTCATGTCCTAGACATGATGCAAGACGAGACGGGACTAGTAGCTTGTACAAACAAGTTTCAAGAAAGCACCCATGGTGTCAAGACGAGACTTTACTTAGCAAGTCGAGATAGCCGTCACAACGGCGTTCAAGGTTACATGTCATATTTACTTGTCAAGAGTGCACCGCAACGGGCCACTATCATGTACTGGCCTGTCATGTTCTTGTCTAAAGTGCGCCACGACGGGCCACTATCATGCTATTACCACGTTCATGTTCATGTATCATGTCGTGTTCACATATCATATCGTGTACAGATTATCATGTCAATATTTCTTGTCAAGGATGCACCACAATGGCCACCATCAAGTGCTATCATTCCATTGATATGTCATGCTCACATCGTGTTCATGTCGAGTTCATATCGAAAAGGCGTAAGGATATAAAATGGGTACAAAAATCAAGAAAGGGGAACCTGGGGACATCATACGCCCAAGGGGGTGTATGTGCCCACACATGGGTCCTAGGACTATGCGCTCATAGGGGAAGGGGCAAGTCAGAATATACTACAAGTCTCATGGCCATATGCGCCCAAGTCAGGGAGCCATGCGCCCACTATTGGCACAACATGGGTCTATGAATGATGCAAGCCCAAGGTGAGCTATGCGCCTAAGAGGGAGAAGTCTATGCGCCCAAACAAGCATGAATATGCCTTGAAGGATTATAAGTTAGGGGCTCAAGTACCATCCAGTGTAGGTCATACGCCCAAAGGTCATGCGACCACGTGAAGGTCATGCGCCCAAGCTGGGGATGGTCAAGGTAACATGCACTTAAGCATGGGGGTGGTCAGGGCAGCATGCGCCCATGGTGGCATACGCCCAAGAGAAAGGGAGTCTGGGACACATGCGTCCAAGAGGAGGAATGTGCCCAGGGGTTATGCGCCCAGCGTCCATGCGCCCACACAACTCGTGGGCGCATAGTTATGCGCCAGCACTATTGTTCTTCTCCAAAATTTCGAGAAGAAGGCCATGGAACCCATGAATTCAATGCTCCATAGAACCTTCAATTTACGCCCAAATTTGGACTTCCATAGGACAAAATAGGGTAGAACGAAATTCTCTACAACATGGAACAACTAGTTTTTAAAAACAAGCAAGTTTGGTAGATCAAAACCCAAGAAAACTGAAAATACTTTAAGCCTAGATCTACAAGAAATAAACCACCAAAATGGAAAATGCAAAGAACTAAAGTGTCTTAGAATCATGTGGAGAAGGAAATAGAACAACAAAAATGGGGTTCTCTCATGAAGCAAGTTGAACTTGCCTATGGGGTTCTTTGGTTGTTGGAAGAGTAAAGGGAGAAGAAAGAAAGAGTAAATGATAATAAAGGAGGAGAGAGAAAAGTAGGTGGGTTTATAAAGGAAAATGGGAGGTTTAACATGATAAACCAAGAAAATAAACCAAGCCAAACCAAAATGAACCAAGTCAAAGCCATGATGAACCTAAGCAAGATTAAACCAAAATTAGCTAGCAAGGCAAGATAAGTAAAAAAATACGGGTCAGGATTCCGTACACGTATACTGAAAATACGTGTAACGGAAAACGGGAGTGACAACTCTACCCACCTTAAAAGAATTCTGTCCTCGGAATTTTAATCAAGAGGCTAGAGATATCGGGACAAGCTATACTAATCACAAGCAATATATGACTAAGCAATCAATCATACAATCATTCATGCAAGCAAGGAATTAAAGCATAAGAAAGATATTATACCTTATGAGTCAAATAGGTCGGGATATCGCGATCGGATATCATTCTCATGCTCCCACATTGACTCACCCAAAGAGTGATGACCCCAAGCAACACGGACTAAACTGATAGTCTTGTTCTTGAGTATCTTCTCTTTCTGGTCCAATATGGACACGGGTCTCTCCTCATACGAAAGGTTGGTACCAACAACCAATTCCAAATGATCAAGGATATGACTTGGGTCCGAGATATACCGTCGCAATTGGGATACATGGAACACGTCATGTACCTCACGTAATGACGAAGGAAGAGCGAGACGATAGGACACATCACCTACTCGTTCAAGGATATCAAACGGTCCTATATACCTAGGACTAAGCTTTTTCCGTACGACAAAATGAATGACGCCATGGGTAGGCGAGATCCTAAGGAATACGTGGTCACCGACAGAAAACTCAAGGGGACGCCGCTGAGAATCGGCCCAATGACGAGACGATCTTGCGCAACTCGAAGATGATCTCTGACTCGTCTGACCACCTCAATAGTCTGTGAAATCATTTTGGGACCAAGCATCTGCCTCTCGTCTACATCATCCCAGGCTAAAGGAGATCTGCACTTTCTGCCATACAATGCCTCGAAAGGTGCCATCTGAATACTGGCCTGGAAACTGTTGTTGTACGAGAACTCCACTAGGTGCAAGTGATCTTCCCACGAACCATCGAAGTCAAGGGTACATAATCGTAACATATCTTCAAGAGTTTGAATTGTGCGTTCGGACTGACCATCTGTCTGCGGTTGATAGGCTGAACTGAACTTGAGACGAGTTCCCAAACTTTCTTGAAGACTCCACCAAAAGTGAGATGTATATCTTGAGTCTCTGTCTGATATGATACTAACTGGCACTCCATGCAGTCTGACTATCTGCCTGAGGTATATCTCTGTTAGCTGATCCGTTGACTGGCAAATTCTGAAAGGAAGAAAATGAGCTACCTTCGTAAGACGATCAACTATAACCCAAATAGCATCTCTTCCAGCTGGAGATTTAGGTAATCCAGTTACAAAATCCATGGTAATGTGCTCCCATTTTTATTCTGGGATCGGTAAAGGTTGAAGAAGTCCAGCCGATCTCTGATGTACAGCTTTAACTTGTTGGCAAACTAAACAACGAGAGACAAACCGGACTACCTCCCTCTTTATGCCATTCCACCAAAAATACTGACGGATGTCACGCTACATCTTCGTGCCACCGGAATGAATAGAATATTGAGAACTGTGAGCCTTTGCCATGATCTCATGTCTGATATCACCACTGGGTACACAAAGACGCTTTCTATGTCGAAGTGTACCATCCTCACGAATGCATAACTCTAGTCTTCGTCCTGCTACACATTCTGCTCTAAGCCGCTGAGGCTTAGAATCCGCTGACTAAGCTAACTTAATCCTCTCAACTATGCTGGACTAAACTTGCATGCTAGCCATCAATGCCACATTAGTAGAAAGAACTACTTATATTTCTATCTTCTGAAGATCTGCTAATAACTCTGGCTGTACTGTTAGAAAATAAGCTCATGCTCTTCTGTTCAATGCATCTGCAACAACGTTGGCCTTTCTAGGATAATACTGCAGGTTGATGTCATAATCCACAAGTAGCTCTAGCCATCTCCTCTGACGCATATTAAGATCCTTCTGGGTAAACACATACTTAAGACTCTTGCGGTCGATGAAAATCTCCACCCGATCTCCATACAGGTAATGCCTCCACAGCTTCAATGCAAATACTACTGCTGCTAACTCCAGGTCATGGATTGGGTAATTCCTCTCATGATCATGAAGTTATCGTGATGCATAAGCTACAACCTTCCCATGCTTCATCAAGACCCATCCTAATCCCTTGTCGGATGTGTCATAATAAACTGAAAATCTTTCAGTCCCATCTGGAAGCGTGAGAATGGGTGCCGTCATCAATCCTTGCTTCAGCTTCTCAAATGAACTCTGACCCCCTGTTGTCCAAGCAAACTGCACATCCTTGCGGGTCAACTGAGTCATGGGTGCTGAAATCCTCGCAAAGTCTGATACAAACCGCCGGTAATAGTCGGCCAATCCAAAGAAACTTCGAGCTTCTGCGATGGTGCTAGGAACTGGCCATGTCTCTATAGCCACAATCTTCTGGGGGTCCACTTCTACTCCATCTCTGGTGATGATATGCCCTAGGTCCGAAATGCGATCAAGCCAGAACTCGTATTTATTGAACTTCGCGTACAACTGGTGCTCTCTGAGAATCTGAAGGACTACACGAAGATGCTGCTCATGCTCCGCTTCACTCTTGCTATAGACCAAGATATCGTCTATGAACACTATCACAAATTGATCCAAATAGGGCATGAAGATACGATTCATGAGGTCCATGAATACGACTAGCGCATTGGTCGATCCAAATGGCATAACAAGGAACTCCCAATGTCCATATCTTGATCTGAACGCTGTCTTCAGGATGTTTCGCTCTCTAACTCTGATCTGATGGTATCCTGACCGAAAGTCAATCTTCGAGAATACTGCCGCTCCTCTGAGCTGATCAAACAAATCATCTATCCTTGGTAGAGGGTATCTGTTCTTAATTGTTACAGAGTTCAATGTACGATAATCAATACATAATCTTGATGTACCATCCTTCTTCTTCACAAGAAACATCGGGGCTCCCCAAGGTGATCCACTAGTACGAATGAATCCCTTGGTACTGAGTTCTTCAATCATCTTGTACAGGATCTCCAACTCTGATGGTGTCATTCTGTAGACTCTCTCTGACACTGGTGCTGTCCCTGGAATCAAGTCGATAGTGAACTCTATCTCTCTCTCTGGTGGCATACCTGAAAGCTCTCTGGGAAATACATCAGGAAACTCTTCTACTACTCTGGGAAACTGAACCGCTTCTGCTACTGCCATCCGTAATACTGGTGGAGAAGGTTCTACTTCGCCTCTGGAAAATAAAAACTCCGGTTCGCATGGAATACCAAAAATAATTCTGCCAATATGGCAGTCTATTCTTGCATACTGATCCTTCAACCAATCCATCCCTAGGACCATATCATAATCAGCCATCGGAAATTCTATCAACCTAGCGGGGAACTCTCTACCACTAACAATGATTTTACACAAGAAAAAGACTCTATCTACTCCCACAAGGCTATTACCAGTAAGTATATTGAGCCTCACTGATAATAACTCGGGCTCCAGTCCTATCCATGTTGCGAATCGTACATACATGAATAAATGTGATGCTCCAGAATCAAATAATACTGATGTAGGAAAAGAGTTGATGAGAATGGTACCTGCCACCACCTCACCTGATGCCAATTCCTCCTCCACGATCAAATCTATCGCTTGACCTTGTCCTCTTGGTGCTGGTCTCCTCTGCTGGAAATCTCTCTGCCTGTTCTGGTTCTGAGCTTGGGCCTGAGGCGGCAAGGGCCTCGGGAACTGGTGCTGCTGCTGAACTGGAGCTGGACCCCTAACCGATGGACTAGTTAGGGTTGATGATGAACTGGCCCTGTACGGATAGGACCATATCATGTGATCCGATGCCCCATAAGCCAAGCACAATCCCTGTGCTCTGCGACACTCTGAAACAACGTGACCGGGATTTCCACAATGAGAGCAGCCCATTACGGAAGACTGCTTTTGCTGTTGAGGGTACGTCGGGGTTGAATGGTGAACCGACGTAACTGAGGCTGTCCGCCTCGAAGTTTCTATATTCAAAGCCCTAGCTGCTGGGGCTGGAGTTGATGAATGGGATATTTGCCTATGGGACCTTTTCCGACCTCCGATTCGGTCCACTATCCTCTGAGAAGTATACTCATGCCTCTTCACTGCTCGCAAGACGGCATCAAATATCTGGTGCTCGAACTGCTCCATATCTAGAATAATCTCTAGGTGGAGTCCCTGCTGGAACCGTTGGGCTCGGTCCAATTCGATCGCCACCAAGGTGGGAGCAAACCGACTTAGTCTTGAAAACTCGACCGTATAACCGTCGACCGTCCTGCTCATTTACCTCAAATTGGTGAACCTCATCTGTAGGTCATACCGAACTACAGCATCGAAGTACTTGATCTGAAACTTGTCACTGAATACCACCCATGGGACAGGCGTCGCCAATCTAACTGCTAACATCGCCTACCAGGTACGGGCTAAGTCTAATAACTGCAGGCGCACAACGGCCACCTTCTCTTCTTCGGGAATCCTAGCTGCCTTTAGGATAACTTCTATGTCCTGAAGCCAAGTATCAGCAGTGATAGCATCTTCACTGCCATCAAAGAAAGGAGGGTTCAGCCGCTTGAAGCTGTTGGCCACGTTGTTCCCTTGGTAAACAACTCTGCCCATGGCATCTTGTACTGTCTGGTGCAGGGCATCGCCCCGACGATCTTGAGATGCAAGCAATTCTCTGATGAGCCCACCAGGGTTCCATTGTCGGGCTCTGCAGGCTGGACTGGCTGAACTGGTGGCTTTTGACCCCCGATAGGCATGACTCTGGAGGCTACCCCAGAATGCTGGGCTTAGTCTCCAGGTTGCTGCTGGTTCACTGGAGGTGCTCCCCCTTGCCGATCGGTAGGACCAGAAACAATGTCGTTGAATAAATGACATGGGGAACAACAAGGAAGGACCATGATAGATCAAGGATATAAGCATGTGATCAGATCAAGATTTTGGAAAGATTAGAAGACACGAGTAGAGATCAAGGGTGAGTGCTGATTGAGACATCTATTCAGTAAAACCCTCACATATCTTGATTTACAAGACCTGTATGGGCCACCACTTAAACCGTGTCACGCCCCAGAACCAGAATACTGAAGAGCGGAGGACAGACACAGCCAGCTACGTAGATTAAAGTGTAACCCACCTTGATGTACGGTCACGGCTGTCTAGATACATGAGAGTTTTACTACAAGCCAACAGTCTCTTATGGTCAATAACAAGCCTAGTGTCTCAATCTCAAGCAAGCAAGTAAGTGTAACAAGATGGTAGATCATCAAACATACAAAGTAAGGCATCCCATACATTACATATTCAGATGATCATGAAGCTAGTCATACAAAATACGGAGACTAACAAGAGTTTAAGTCATACATGATCAACCCTAGGATTTGTCAATCATGTTACAGCCCTTAGGCAGACATGACTGTAAATTTAACACGAGCTAATACTTACTCGGTGGCTAAATGCCTCAAATGAATAATTTATAATGGAGTGGAAGAGCAAAATAAAACCCACTCGTTGCCAGGGTTGCGCCTAGTGTTCACCATCTGGCTGGAAGGTTGGAAGATCCTCGGGTGCTACTCCGAAATCTGGCCATACAAAACCAGCTGGGTCAGACCCCAAAAAGAGCAAGTGCCACAAGGAAGGCTTCACTTAAGAACTAAAACCAGCATATTAGCACACGAGACATAAAAGATAATAAAAGACATGAGTTAGAGAAAAACAAGATGATAAACGATAAGACGACTAAAGGATCATTCCGGTAGCCAAGTTACAATTCGTAAACCAAACAAGGGCCGGGGTTGTAACCCTTCACCTGAACAGAGCTTAGTCTCCAACCAATTATCGATAAAAGTAAAGCATGAACAAGCATGTGCTGAAATAATCATAGACTGGCATTGGTTAGACAAGACTAGACTGGACTACATCCATCAATCACGGCCAAGCAAAGAGTACGACTTGATACTTTAACTAGCTAGGGTTATCATAAGCCTAGTTACTAGCAAGATGTAATGAGATGTTCCAGCAGTCACAGGCCCTGCAGCTATCCAGGTTATCCAGGCAAGGTTGATTACCAAAGTTATCCAGAATTATTAGATGGCTTAGAGTGCAACACATAACAGTATGTCGTGTACTTGTTTCATGAGTGTGTCCCACATGACAGTGGACTGGAAATGTGCCCTACTCGACGGCAGGCTACAAGTCTATCAGGTGTGGCCGGGATAACGGGATCGCCTGTAACTGGGGAAATCTCCCTTAGAATGAACTAATTGATCAATCTAGTCATTAACCTTAGTCAGATTCAGTATAAATTCCTGATCGTGGTAACCAGGGACTCATGTCCTAGACATGATGCAAGACGAAATGGGACTAGTAGCTTGTACAAACAAGTTTCAAGCAAGCACCCATGGTGTCAAGACGAGAATTTACTTAGTAAGTCGAGATAGCCGTCGCAACGACGTTCAAGGTTACATGTCATATTTACTTGTCAAGAGTGCATCGCAATGGGCTACTATCATGTACTGGCCTGTCATATTCTTGTCTGGAGTGTACCACGACGGGCCACAATCATGCTATTACCACGTTCATGTTCATGTATCATGTCGTGTTCACATATCATGTCGTGTACAGACACTACTAAAATCTGCTCAAGTGGCGACGTAAATTTAGCGACGTTGGCAAAACGTCGCTAAATTATGGACATTAGCGACGTATAATTGAAACGTCGCTAACAGTCGCTACTAGCGACGAAAATAGCGACGTGACAACGACGTATATTAGTTACATGAGCTAGTCATCACGAAACGTCGCTATGACGTCGCTAATAGCGACTAATTTAGCGACGTTAGTATGAACGTCGCTAAATTCTAATTAAATTAAATTCCCCCCTCCCCCGATTTATTTCCCTCCATCCATTTTACTCTCGCACTCTCTCCCTCCGGCGCTCTCACTCTCACTCTCTCCGGCGCTCTCACTCTCTCCGGCGACTCTCACTCTCTCCGGCGACTCTCCTCCGGTATGTGACTCCCTCTCTCTCTCTCTATTTTGGTTGTGGTGGTTGGGGGCGGGAGCTAGTGGCTCGGGGGGAAGGGAAGGGGGGTACGGGTGGTTGGGGTGAGGAATGGTTGGGGGGTGGCTGGAGGGGTGGGGCAGTGGGGTGAGGGCGGCTGGGGGTGAGGAGGGGGGACTGGGGGGAGGGGATGGTTATGGTTCGGGTTATGGGTGGGTGTGGAGGGGCAGGGGCGGGGGGGGGGGGGTGAGGGCGGCTGGGAGGTGAGGGCGGGGGAAGGGGGGTTGGGGGAGGGGAGGGTTATGGTATGGGTTAGGGTTAGGGGTGGTTGGTGGGTGAGGGGGCTGGGGAGGGAAGGGGGACTGGTGGGGGAGGGGTTAGGGATAGGGTTCATGTTAGGGTTAGGGGTGGTGTAGAGGGGAGGGGTGCAGGGGGGCTGGGTCAGGGGCACCGATAGTGCCGAAAAATCTGATAATTTAGTAATAATTATTTATTTTTCGACACAAAAAAATATGATATTCCGATTCGAAACCACGTACCGATAGTGCCGATATTTGTAACACGTAGTTTTGTTGGTTGGTTAATGCCGTCATCTATACCGAAAAATTTGATACTCTGATTCGAAACCACGTACCGATAGTGCCGATATTTGTAACACGTAGTTTTGTTGGTTGGATAATATCGTCGTCTATTTTCCTTGATCCCGATACTCATAGGAATGGTCCCGAGTCACGGTCGTACGTCGGGTTAGGACCTTTTTGCTGCTCGTGGGGTTGGGGGGTCTGCTGCTCGGGGTGGAGCCCCTAGGGGGCTCGCAGTATATATGTATGTATGTAGTATGTAGTATATTCGTTTTAGTTTTAAAGCTTATTCATATTTGCAGATATCTAGAAATGGCTATATCCATGTATCTGCTAGACCGTTCGTGGATGTACAACCACATTCGAGATGACAGGTGCGGTGTGCGAGATGAATAAATCGTCGGAGTAGAATAATTCCTCCAATTCGCGAAGGTGTTTCCTCAATCCATGGATGGCATGGACATTAAGTGTCCGTGTGCAAAATGTCAAAACATGAAGTTTCAACCAGAATTGGATGTGACGTATCACTTATACACAAAGGGTTTCCTTCCGAATTACTACCAATGAATCGCACACGGAGAGCTTGTACCTTTAGCATTCCAAATGGAGCCTTATGTGGAGCCTTATGTTGAGCCTTATGTAGAGCCTTATATGAATGTCCATAACCGATCTGGTGTCGACAACGAGTACGTGAACATGGTCTTCGACGCTGCGGGGCATAGTTTCGATCCATACAAACGTGACGGAGCTGAAGAGGCACCGAATGCCGATGCCGCGAAGTTCATGGAGTTGCTGTAGATTGCAAGGACTCCTTTGTACCCTGGCTGTGAGAACCATTCACTGTTAGAGGTGATCACTCGGCTCTTGAGCATAAAGTCTGACTTTAACATGTCGCAAGAATGCTATAATAGAGTGCTCGAGTTGATTACCGATATCTTGTCGGAGGGTGCCAAGTTACCGAAAGACTTCTACCGCTCTAAGAGGATGGTGAGATCCCTCTGGATGGGATACGAAAAGATCGATTGCTTTCAGAACGGATGCATGTTTTACTACAAAGATCATAAGGATACAGAAGTATGCGGATTCTATGGTGCTGATCGCTACAAGCCAACTGCTGCAGGCAAGTCTAGAAGACCGACTGCTTTAATGCACTACTTATCGTTGGTGCCGTGGTTGCAGAGGTTGTTCATAGTGAAAGAGACTGTCGAAAATATGAGTTGGCACAAGCGACAACAGATCGAAGGAGTGTTGGATCACCCATCTGATGGAGAAGCGTGGAAGCACTTCGATCGAGCATATCCTAATTTCGCTTCTGATGCGCATAAAGGTTGGGGCTCTGCTTTGATGGTTTCACCCCATTTGGTCTTTCAGGCTTCCAATATTCTTGCTGGCCGGTAATCCTCACTCCGTACAACCTACCGTCTTGGATGTGCATGAAGACACCTTACATGTTCATAACTATTATCATTTCCGGTCCGAACAACCCGAAGAGGAACATCGACGTGTACTTACAGCCGTTGATAGATGAGCTGAAGTAGCTATGGAAAAAAGGGGCGTACACGTATGATGCTTCGAAAAAATAGAATTTTCAGATACGGGCAACACTAATGTGGACAATCAATGACTTTCTGGCTTATGGAATATTATCTGGATGGAGCACTCATGGTCGGCTCTCATGTCCGTATTGCATGGACCGCACTAAGGCTTTTCGTTTGAGACACGGAGGAAAGCCATGCTTCTTTGATTGTCACCGGCAGTTCTTGCCGAAAGACCATCCGTACCGTAGGAACAGAACTGATTTTCGTGCCGGAGCTATAGAGAAGGGTGATCCACCGCCAATGTGGTCCGAAAAGGACACATGGGAGCAAGTAAAAGAAATCCTAAGTGCTATTAAAGATCCTACAACGAACAGCCATTGCGAGGGATTTGGCGAAGATCATAACTGGACCAAAAGGAGTATATTCTGGGATCTGCCTTATTGGAGCACAAATCTGATTAGACATAACCTTAACGTCATGCATATCGAGAAGAACGTGTTTGATAACATAATTAATACTGTAATGGATGTCAAGGGAAAGACAAAAGAGAACCAGAAGGCTAGATTGGACTTAGTCGAAATATGCAGACGCCCTACATTGTACATGATAGACAACGGAAAGGAAAAGTTTTTGCGGTCTAAGGTAATCTACTGGCTGGACAAGGAGGACAAAGTGAGACTTTGTAGATGGATCCAGGACTTAAAATTTTCGGACGGATACGTCTCTAATATAAGAAGATGTGTCGACATAAAGGAGTGTAAACTGACCGGAATGAAGAGCCACGATTGCCACGTATTCATGGAGAGGTTAATTCCTATTGCATTTCGGGAATTATTACCGCCGGTAGTCTGGGATCCATTAACAGAGCTTAGCATATTCTTCAGAGATCTTTGTTCTTGTAAGTTGCTCGTCGATCGTTTAGAGAAACAAGAGAATGACATTGTGGTAACACTTTGCAAACTTGAGAGAGTTTTTCCTCTTGCATTCTTCGACTCAATGGAGCATTTGTCGATTCATCTTATCCATGAGGCTCTTGTTGCTGGACCTGTCGGTTATCGTTGGATGTACCCGTTCGAGCGACAGTTGAACCACCTCAAGAGAAAGGTAAAAAATAAGGCACGGGTGGAGGGTTCTATTTGTGACGCATATGTCCTTGAGGAGATTTCAAACTTCTGTTCTATATATTTTCAGCCTCATATTGCTACAAATAGAACAAGGGATCCCAGAAATGACGACGGCTATGAAGTTGGTATTGAGACAAAGCTGAAAGTATTTACTGCCTACGGAAAACCATCTGGTAAAATAAAAAAAAGATATCTAAATGACGACGAGGTTAGCGCTGTAATGTTATATGTATTGCTCAACTGCGACGAGAAAGAAGTGGACAAGCTAGAGGGGTAAGTAAAATTATTTTGTGTGCTTCGTTGCTTCTCAATATAACTAATATACCTATGCTTCGGTGCTTTTCAGCATGTTTAATGATGAGGTAACGTCCAACAATCCGTACGCAACAGAGGAGGAAGTAGAACAGCAAATGAGACTTTATTTTCCTTTTTGGTTGAGAGCATATGTACGGATATCTTCACAATTTACTTTT
The DNA here is from genome assembly GCA_029216955.1 of Iris pallida. Classification (NCBI taxonomy): domain Eukaryota; kingdom Viridiplantae; phylum Streptophyta; class Magnoliopsida; order Asparagales; family Iridaceae; genus Iris; species Iris pallida. The sequence continues at coordinate 18,085 of JANAVB010016888.1, read as the reverse complement.
TCTGTACATTTATACTTGCACATAATAATTAAGTTAGCATCGTTTATTTGGTATTTAGGTTGATCGTCCGGAGGCAATCCTTGAGAATGAGTATATTAAAACTCTAGCCAAGGGACCAATTTATCAAGTGAAGACCTGGCCAAGTTACTGCGTAAATGGCTTCAGGTTCAAGTCAACAAATGCTCGAATAAGAGACGACTTCTTGGATTTGGATTATACGAAGAATAACTGTTTGTGCATAAAATCTTCAAACTACAAAGACGTCGACCCAGGCAATGACTTCTTTGGTATCTTACAGGAGATTGTGGAACTGACATACAATTATGCTATAGAACCTTGTAAGATAGTCTTGTTCAGATGTTATTGGTTCGATCCGATCCAAGGTCGAGGTTGGAGAGTTGACAAACATGGTCTTGTTGACATAAATTATCGCTGTCGATATCAAGCTTATGAGCCGTTTGTTCTAGCAAGCCAGGCTCAGCTAGTTTGCTTTACCAGCTATCCAAAATAAGGAGCCGAAAGATCAGATTGGTGGGCAGTCTGTAAGACTAAAGCTCGAAATACCTTCTTTAGAAGCATAAAAAAAGAGAGATATTGCTTTTAATCCCACATCGGAAAGGAGAAGAAGAGAGGTCTCATTCCACTCTATATATAGAGGCCTCTTGCCTCCTTTGAAAAGGGCACCAAAATAAATAAAGAAAAAGGAGCCCGTTATCCAGGGAGCCCGTTCGAGCCACAAAAAGTTGCAGTAGTTCTTCTCTTCTTCTGGGTTGGCTGCAAGTTCTTCACTCGCTGTCAAGGTGAAAAAAGTTGGATTCTAAGTACTATGCGCCTTCGCGGGCTAGTATGAAGAACTCCAAGGCGGCACGGGCCATGCGCCTCAAACGTGCTATGCCAACGGCAAACTAGAAGCATGCGCTCACAATCATGCGTACTGCTGATGGTAAGCTGTACAAAGTTGACTCGGGTGCTTCTGTGCCAGAAATGAGCCGACCCTCAAAATCTTTGTCTCACTTGGGCGCATCTGCTGCGTTCGCAACCAAGTCGTGCAAGGCAAATTATGTGGTCTTGAACCCCCGAGCCTATATTGGTTGTGCGTCTGAGACTGGTTCAAGTCACTATAAATGTGGTTCCCCCACTATTGATCTGGGTGCACCTTATGCGCTGGATCAGGGGGCACAACATTCACTTGATCACCCCGACGCTTGGCCTTGCCATGCGCCTGATGGGGGTATAAAGGTGGCACTCTCCTCCAATGATTTACGTAACATGATCATTCATAAACGCCGATCAGAAGAGCCGACCGACAAACATAATGCGCCCCTCACAGGGCACACTTGTGCTACGGTCGCGATCAACTACTGCTGTCGCAACATAGTGGCTCCACCACCAAGGCAGTCTGTGTTCCAGAAGTTGTAACATGCTGTGCCTGTCCGACATCGTCTCAGAAATATGATGCCAATTGAAGACTTTGTAACAGCCTACTCTTAACTAGGCCCATCACTCAGATGTCTCAGCTAGCCGTGTCGTCTCAGCTAGCCGCATTATCTCAGTCCAGTATATTACTCTCCCAGCGTATCACTCCGCCCCGTCAGAGTGAATCACTTCCTCGTCAACGCACAGGCGCATCTGCCAGCCTGGGGCTCTTCCATCATAATGAGGCTTAGGCACATCAAACCCAAACCATGCATTCAACTTGGCACTCGATGTCGTCTCGTAGAAGAATACTACCAGCAAGCAGCTCGAACATAAACTGCTATGTCTATTCCAACTCGACGAATCTCAGCCTTCTGAAGGAGTTCACCGTCAAAGCTTTTTCGAACAAGGAGAACCATCACCCACAGTACAACGTCTTGCCAAGGAGGAGGATCAGTCGAATCCATCTTCGTCGAGAAGTCAAGGGAGAGACAACAAAACTCTTTCAAACTGTTGCTATTTATAGGCCAGGGCAAATCAAACCCATGCGCCAAGTGGCAACCTTCCCGAAGCTAGTGCAATGAACTTGTATTTATGATGATAGATTTGCCCCTTCGAACTCAGCTAAGTCAGAGAGCCATCAACGCCCCGAAGAACTCAACAGATAAACCAATAAGGATGTGCCATGCAGCAGATGTGCCTGCTAGCATCCCACACACTATATAGATGCGCCTATCAGCACCAAGCGTCCCGTATGGATGCGTCCAACAAAGTACATATCCATGCGTCCTGGTGAACACAGACATGTACGCCTAGTAGGGTACAAATCGATGCGCCCACTTCGGCTCGTCACCCACCAAGCATTTAATGCTAAAGTGACAGAGTTGGCAGTACGTCCCCTGAGGACTGAACGGTTAACAGCTTTTGCAAAAAACGAAGCACCGCTGACGTCAACGTCATCGTTACTCTCCTTTGTCGGTTACAAGCCACGTGGCCGACCAACCACTCGCATGCGCCTCTGCAGCCATGAGCCCGAAGATTTGTATGCGCCTCAAAAGCCATGTGTCTCTGACTTACTTCTGTTCACAGAAGTCAAGTCGTTGCATGTGCCTCCCCAGCCATGTGACCAAAACATGCGCCTCAAAAGCCATGCTCCCAGACTGGTTCGTGATTCCTAAGATTACGAGCTAAATCTCCTCGTGCGTCGGATCCCAGGCACAGCTTATCAGATCCCTCTCCACCAAATTTGAGATCTTTGAGCCACGAACATACGCCACGTGTCCTTCGACTCAGTTCAGTCCATAAAGGGGTACTAACCACCCAAGATCTCAGCAACCGAAGAATCCTCTCAGTCGCCACGTGTTAGCTCTTCCGCAGCACCACAGGCGCAACGGAAAGGATTCAATCCCCAAATCAGGGCACATCAACCATGCGCCCCCGCCAGCATCAGCCACGTGGTGCTCCCACGACCAGGCGCATCCGACATATGCGCGCATGAGCAGCCAGCCTGCAAGCTATAAATAGAAGGATCATTCCTTTATCAGGACACACACACGGAGAGACAGTCGAAGACAGAGAACGAGATCATCAGAGTTACAGAGACGCACGTCTACTCACAGAGATCGGAAGAGACACTCAACGTCTTCTTCCCCCTCCGCAAGCTCCGGCATCCAGAGCAACCCAGACCTTCAGAGAACCTAAGATCATTAACGGAGTCAACGCATTACCACTCACTCCATCGATACAGGACCCAGATAAAACAAAAGTGTACTCCTAGGACTACATCTAAGTCCTATATTGTAATATTGTTCTGTTTGTAATTGAAATTCCAATTCAAAGATTTTAATGGCAAACAAGCTAGCGACTCTGCTGGGGACCTCTTTCTCCTCTGATGAGAAAGTTGTGTCGCAATATGACAATGTGAAGGTGGGATCCTCCCACAAGACACTAGTCGTACGCCTCAATCAACAGGCGTATGAGGAGTTCATCTCTGAAGGCACTGCAAGTCCTTCGAAGCGGCTGCCGAAGCCGAAGAAGACTCGCCAAGCCTGGATGCGTAAGGTGGAGGCCCCTGGCACCATCACTGAAGGGGATGCGCCGATGCAGCCTACCCTTCTCGCTGACGCCCTCAACAGCCAGGATGTGCACACGGGTGCAGCACATCTCTCGGGAAAACGTGGTGCTGACCACATTCCCCAACCATCTCCTTCTCAGTCAAGGAAGATTTGCCGACGGAGCAGGGGCGCATCTAACGCCCTGCACATGAACTCTGGTGCACCGCAGAAGGCCTCTATCTTTGACAGACTCACTCGCTGTCATGGCGAGGATAATTTGGACTCTGAGTACTATACACCCCAGCGGACTGGTACGAAGAAATCCAAGGCGGCACGGGCCATGCGCCTCAAACGTGCTATGCCAACGGCAAACCAGAAGCATGCGCTTACAATCATGTGCGCCGCTGATGATAAGTTATACAAAGTTGACTCGGGTGCTTCTGCGCCAGAAACGTGCCGACCCTCAAAGTCCTTGTCTCACTTGAGCGCATTTGCTGCGTTCGCAACCAAGTCGAGCAAGGCAAATTCTGTGGTCTTGAACCCGTGCGCCTACATTGGTTGTGCGTCTGAGGCTGGTTCAAGTCACTATAAATACGGTTCCCCCACTATTGATCTGGGCGTACCTTATGCGCTGGATCAGGGGGCACAACATTCACTTGATCACTCCGGCGCTTGGCCTTGCCATGCGCCTGATGGGGGTGTAAAGGTGGCTCTCTCCTCTAACGATTTGTGTAATATGAACATTCACAAATGTCGATCAGGATAGTCGACCGACAAGCACAATACGCCCCTCACAGGGCACACTTGTGCCTTGGTCACCATCAACTGTTGTTGCAAGACAGCAGTCCCACCATAAAGGCAGTCTGTGTTCCAGCAACTGCAATCGTCAACCCCCCTCCGACGTCACCTCGGAAAGAAGGTGTCGATTGAAGAAGAGCCGGAACTAAAGGTTGCTTCTTGCAACGTAGTCTCTAACTCCTCATCAATCCGAAAAGCGACTGGCAACTCCTCGTCCTCAACCAAGAGCCAGCCGAGGAAGACCAAGGTGACTGTCCCGTCCTCAGGAGTGTTTGAAGGCACCCGGGCGAGAAAGAAGATTTCGGGAGAAGTAATAGCTGGGGGTATTCAAGCCCTTGTTGATTCTCCTCCCGAAGACGAGGATATCCTCCAGAGCATAACTGGGGGTAGCCAGGATGAAACCCCAGAAGAAGCGACTCTTCTACAAGAGAGCGAGGCTGAAAGCGAAGCTTCAACCGATCCATCTACTTCCAGTCACGTCATGACAGTATACATGACGGAAGGTGGTGATACGGAGTCAGATGCTCCACCAGCAGACCTCGTTCAGCGTATGGATACTTTGGAGGGAGGACTCAAAGCCCTCTCTGCCTCCATGCAAATACTGACTCAAGCAGTGTTCGAGATACGGTCAGCTTTGGCCTGAGCACCTTCCACCAATCCAGACCCAGGAGCTAACGGGGAATCAAGTGTGCTTCTTCAACAGGCATCCTTGAATACCGATTGCCGTAAAGTACCTCGGGTATCAGAACCTTCAAATGTACAACTTCAGGTTGTTCCACCTTCTCCGACTCCTAGTTCCACGGAGGACGTGGTTGAGATGATCAGGGACTTACGTGAACGCTTCGAGTCAAAGAATAGACAGGAGGAGCGCCAGAAGAAGGAGATCCCGCAACCATACCCCTTCGAATGGAACAACGTGGTCTATCCTCCCAAGTATAAACAACAAACGTTGATGCCATACGACGGGAAAGACTCTCCATGCCGTTATCTGACGTACTTCTAGTCTCAAACGGGACATCTTTCGAAGGAAGACGCGCTACTCACCAGCCTGTTTGTCAGGGCATTGAAAGGAGTGGCTTACGACTGGTATTGCAGTCTCCCTGACAACTCCATATCCTTCTTTGATGACTTGACACGCCTCTTCCTCGATCGTTTCTACGACGGAGGGAAAGACATGACGATGGCGTCCCTTATAGAGGTACGTCAGAAGAAAAAATGAAACGGTTCGAGCATTCATCGAACGATTCCGACAAGCCTATTTCAGACTGCCCCGGGTATGCCAGAACATACACTCCTCTCCTCCTGCAGCATGAACATGCTTCCTGCGATTAAGCTCTGGCTCAACTCCACTCCTTCTTCCTACTGGAGCTCATTGATTATTGAGGCCGAAGCAGCTAAAAAGAAGGCATACAATGCCCGTCTTCTGGGAGTTAGTTTTCCTGCCTTTGAAGACAAGGAAAAACGGCCTACTACCAGCAACCCTTGATGTGAGACGAAGGGGAAGCAGGCATTGACTGTCAATACCTCTAAAAATGCATAAGCACCTACCCAGAAGCCTCCGCTTGCATCCAGGCCAAATGAGGTCTACTTTTTCAATGATGAAGACACCTTGCAACTCTTCGAGATGTTGAAGCAGGGTGATAAGATCAAACTACCAGACCCGAAGCGTCCCGACGAGGTGGGGAGAGTTGACAATCCGAGGTACTATCACTACCATCGGTTTGTCGGACATCCAACTCAGGATTGCTACGTCCTCGAGAACTACATCCAGCGCATGATCAATGCGAATGTCATCGCCGTAGATTACGAGAAGAAAACAGTCTCGGCCAATCTGTTGTCGCTCCAATTTGGCACCTTACCGCCAACCACAGCACAAGATGGCATCGTCCCTATCCCAAAGGCGACAATGGAGATGGTCAACCTACCACCTACTCATGACAACGTGAGTGGACTAATCCCACTCACCACATCTCGAGAAGAGATCTTATGGGTTCACCCAGACCTTGTCTCTGAAGTTACTCAATCGGGGGTACGCTTTGCCTCCAAAACCAAGGGAAAGAAGATCAAGTCTTGCCGTATGGTCTCTTCCTCCGCGGAAGAGGCACTTCCTGTACAAACGCGTTCACAGCAGAACGTCCAACCCGACGAAGCTGTCGTCGAGGTGGTGCCTCCCTGCACCGCCCCTGCTGTCCAGGAAGAGGGCCCATCTAGACCTCCAGCAGCCAATAAATAGAAGCACGTAGAGGCCCATTTCAACAAGCCTTTGCTAAGAGAAAATGCTTCGGGGCTAGCCAAGTCCCACAACTTTGACATACTGGCACAACTTGCCGGTACTCCTGCCCGCTTATCTCTGTTCGAGCTTCTTCGTCTTTCCAAAGACACCCGTGAAGCTCTCTGTGAAGCCTTGAAGGATGCTGAGTCCTTCATCAGTCAGGTTAAGCAGCCTGAGGATATCCCAACCACATGTGTGTACTGCCATTGTGCGGAAGAGGTCATCCCCAACATAACCTTCACCCAATAAGACATGCTTCTCAAGCACAACCGGCACAACAGGCCACTGTATTACACAGGGTATGTGGGTTCCACCAAGGTGAAGCGAATTCAGATTAATCCAGGGTCTTCCCTCAGCATCATCCTGAGGACTCTGCTATCAACATTGGGAATCCCGATGCACCGTCTGGCGCCTTCCAATACTAGAATCAGCGGTTTCAATGCCAGCAAAAGTGAACCGCTGGAGAAAATCCGACTTGAATGTCATATCGGTAATCTCCGAACCGAAGTGACTTGCTATGTCGTAGACGCCGACGTCAACTACAACCTCTTGCTGGGTCGCCCGTGGCTGTACGAGTACATGGTGGTGCCGTCTACACTCCACTAATGTATGAAGTATGTGTCTACTAACGACATCATCCGAACAGAGTTAGCGAACATTGACCCTTTCAAGGGGGTCGAAGCCTACTTCACCGATGCTAGCTTATATAAGTCGCTCGATGAAGGGAAAGCCAATGATGCTGATGATGAAGCAGAAACGGCGGCAGAAATGGACGTGGAGGCAGAGATGATTCCCGACGCTCCTTTAAAAATTCGACTCAAAGGAAAACCGCCTCAGATGCTGCCTCCCATGACAATCAAGCTACCTGGAAAAGCATCGACTTCTCTAGGTAGAACACCCACTAAAGCTCCCTTAAAGATACGGCTCAAGGGAAAACCTCCTCAAACATCGGCTCCCCTTGTGGCAAAACTACAGGGGAAGGCACCGATCATCGAAGACGCAGTTGAGGCACCCCTGAAGGTGCGTCTTAAAGGCAAGCCTCCGCAATCTTCTGCCTCACTCAAGCTACAAGAGAATGCCCACATAGCCCTCAAATCTGTGATGAGCTCTCCCGAACCAGCCCCAGTGCTCACGGATGAAGAGTTAGAAGAATACATATCTGCTGATATGGATGCACCTTTTCTTGACAATGTAATCCCACGAGACAAAATCTCATATTTTATCAATAATAGAGTGTCTTTCAATTATTCTAGTCTTCCACATTGGAATGCCATGTATAAACTAGATAATGCTCTATGGTCGTTACAAACACAAATAACGACCGTCAATCATGTAAATCGAGTAGTCCCATCCCAAGGAGTCTGTTTTATAGTCCCACCGCGAAACCGGGAGGAAGAACCCATCATCTTCGGCAAAGTCGAGCGTCATTAAGACCTCCCTCCACTCGAGCCAGAACCGGATACCGGCAGAATTCAAGTCTATCGGTATACGGACAAGGCAAAGTACCTCATCCAAAAGATGGGCTACGATCTGAAAAGCAACAAGGGCCTGAAATACGGCAAAGGCCGGCGTCTTCCTCTCCGACTCCCAACACCCAAAGGAAAGTCGCAGGACTACTATCATCGTACTCGACGGGGGTGGGCTATGTCACGCTACCGACAACTCCAGAAAGTTTGAAAGCAGAAAAAGTGGAGCACTCTTATTCATCTAAAGCATCAACTTGGGATTTCGATACCAGTATCGGCTCAGTCTTCAGAAAGGTGCTATCAGTCAATATGGCATCTGCACAATCTCGAAAGGATGAAGGCGATGAACAAACGCCAGAATTCTTTGAGGAAAAACCTTGGGTTCAACACCTAGGAGCGCAGTGGGAGTCTCGGTTTGAATTACGTGCACCCCCTACCGAAGACGAAGTCGAGCAGATCAACCTTGGGGACGAGTCTTCTGCCAAACCTATCTTCATCAGCAAGAGCCTAAAAGGAAAAGACCGGGAGTCTTTAGTCCAATTGGCCAAAGAATACATCGACGTCTTCTCCTGCAGCTACGAAAATATGCCGGGACTTGATCCCCAGATCGCGATGTATAGGCATAACATCTTACCTGATGCTAAGCCTATAAAGCAACAACAACGACGTTTTTGTCCTGACATCATGAACGCTATCGATCAAGAGGTGGACAAACTCCTAAGCAGCGGGTTTATTTGTGAAGAGCAACATCCGGATTGGGTGGCCAATGTCATCCCTGTCACCAAGAAGAATAGGAAGATACGAGTCTGCATCGACTTCAGAGATCTCAATTCTGCTTGTCCGAAAGACGAATTCCCGCTTCCAATCACTGACGTGATGATTGACAATACATGTGGCTTCGAATGCATGTCTTTCATGGATGGATACTCGGGAAACAACCAGATCAAAATGTTTCCCGATGACGCAAAACACACATCGTTCAGGACTCCGAAAGGGGTTTTCTGCTACACAGTAATGCCTTTTGGTTTGAAGAATGCTGGTGCGACGTACCAACGAGCTATGAGTACCATTTTTTGTCAACATCTACGTAAAACAGTTGAGTGCTATGTTGATGATATCGCTGTCAAGAGCCGTCTCAAAGGTGATCACCTACAAGACCTAAAGACAGTCTTTGATCTCATGCGAGCGCATCAACTCAGGATTAACCCCGCTAAATCCTTCCTTGGGGTTTCTAACGGAAAGTTCTTGGGCTTCATTATCACGGCAAAAGGCATTCATGTCGACCCGAGAAGACCAAAGCCATCCTTAACATTGTCACGACCCGCACCCACTGTGAGGGTAGGAGAACATAACAACGCCCAGCCTACGCTGTAGTGTTGGCGGTAGAACGCTGTCCTAGGTCTCAATACATCTAACAGTATAAGGCTAAACAGTTTATACTCTCCGAATGGGGGTGACATAGCAGAATGTTAACTCAATCACAACTAAGGGAGAAGAAGCACGATATGATATGGAACTAAAAAAAAATACAGATGAACATAAGAGTCTAAGATAACATCTCAGCAAATATCCAGGATACAAGTCTCAGCTACTGAATATGAAAGAATATATACAACCCAGATCTCAAGACAGAAATAAAGTCTAACCAACTAGTCTCAAGACAACATAAGTAAGATAAAGCCTAACTAAGCTAGTCTAGGCAATAGGGGTAATATCATCAGCTAGAGCTGGGTCCTCCTGAGAGTCCAGCTCACAACTGTCGTCTAGGGCTGTCCCGTAGAAGGTATCACACAGGCATCCTCCTCGTCCTCTATAATATTTTCAACAGGTCCAGTCAGGACAGGAGTGAGCATAATACATCACAACAGTTCATAGCAGGTTAGAAAATATAATCATGCATTAAAGTAAGATACAGGTACTGAAAGAAATACAGTATGTAAACAGAGAGAGAACTGTAATAGAAATATCTACTATAATAGAGAACTAACAGTGGCTAGTGAGTCAGAGTACAATATAGACATGTAAATGACATAGGATGATTCTGATGAGACACTACGGAATGATTCTGATGAGATACTACTTGGGTATTATTCACATGTCCACTTCTACTCCCCCGTACCCCCAATCAATACACAAGAATCCAGCCAGGTTATGTTATGATTCCATGCAAAGGCCCCCGAAGGGTGGTACATGGTAGTCCCATAAATAGGGATTCTAGGAAGCCCAATAAATGAGAGGATTCAAGAAAGACTCTGTGATCATAAGAGTACATGTCACAAGTGATTCAATGAACCATAAAGCATAGTGATACGCCATATAAGTGAAACGCACAGAACATGAAGTACCCGATGCTCCTAAAGGATAATATCTCAAGAAGGGATCCATATAGTACCAATCCGTGTGACCAACGTGACAGTATCAAGTAAAGTAATTTAAAGCAGGAAAATAATTCTAAACAGGATATGAAATGATCAGAGAATGTACTCGCCTGATATCTGAGTGTCCAAGATGAAAGTACTGTCCGAGGAGTGGTGTCTGGCTCCTAATCAGAACAGCACAAGTCACAACAAGTCTAAAATGGTAACATGAAGTTCTACTATGCATTCTATATGATTCTAGGTCAATCTAGACCAAAGTCAACTCTTGGTCAACCTTGGTCAACCCTAGAAGTCAAACTAGGTCAACTAGGGCTAACCAAGTCTAAACTAGTCAAATTAGCCTATGCTAGTCTAGCTAGGTCTAATTAAGACTAAACAAGTCTAACTAGACTCTCACTAGGCAAACAGACACACCATAGACCAATACCATATATATATATATATATATATATATATATATATATATATATATATATATATATATATATATATATATATATATATATATACACAATTAGAATATGCATATCACATTTAGCTATTACACATTGCATTTCCATATATCCTACTCTACCATTCACACATTCACATTAGATTAGGCATTGATATATAGCTATAGGCTCACATACACATATAGAAATATATATATATATATATTGTATCTACATAGAGAGGGGAAAGGACATATCATGGCAATGTGAGTGTCTATATAAGAGTATGTGTCTATGTGTAGTGTTGTGAGGGTGTGGCATGGTACATGGGATATAGGCCATAGTGTGTTAGTTACATGAGATTGTGTGTGTGTAGGAGATGTGTGAGAGTGTTGAATGTGTTTAGGCTGTGTAGTGTGACAGGAAATATATGAGATTGACAGTTTATATGAAATTATATTGACAGTAATATTTAGATAACAGTTAGCAGTTAAATGCATTTGTAAACTAACAATTCAAACATGTAAAGAACTGAGAATAACTCAGTGTGACTCAGGAATTCGATTTCGAGTGTGTGTTACATGTGAGGCCTGTGTTCTCAGAAATACGATTTGCAACAGTGTGAAATGAAGATGTTCAAGAGTGTAGTCAGCTGGAACAAGTCCCAGGAAACCCAAGGACAGGGAATCAGTGTGTAACCTGTGGATTTGAACTGATCAGTGAAGCTTAGTGTTCATTCGAGGCATTAATATCAGGAATTGAACTAACTCAGGAAACATCTCATGGGTTCAACCCCAAATCAACAGTTAAAACAATTTCTCTCATTCGAATTTTATTCACAACCTTTCACAAGGATTCCCTACAGTCTAACATATCAATGTGCAGGTTTAACATCCAAACTGGGAATTTACTTGGTTACTCAGGAATCAAGGTGACAGGATAATGGGCATGACAGGTTTCAAAAATTAGAAGATAATAACTCAGTTCAGAACCAATGGCAGTTAGGCAAAGAAGGAAATCAATGTAATGTTTCAGTTAACATTGATTTAAACTCAGTTTTCAAATATCAAGGGAAGGAAAAACTCCTTCTCAGGATTTTCATATACATAAATATAGTTCAGTTTTCATTTCCTAATCCCCCTTTTCAGTTTCAGGTCTAACAAAATGACAGTGATACCAATCCATGTGTGTGTCTCAGGATTGAACTCAAGTGACAGTGAAAAGTGTGTACCTGACAGGAACATGTGAACCTGTGGGTGATAGTGTTACAATGTACAGTACAAGGAAATCATAACAGTGTGTGTTTAATTGTGTGTTAGTGAATTTACATATGTGTGTGTGTTTGATAGAAGGAATGTTTTGACAGGAAAATGTGAATGTGTCAATACGCTCATGAGTGTGTGTGTGTTGACAGGAACATGTGTGTTCCAGGAAATAAATGTCAGTGCCAAACCATCTACTGGAACTAAATGCAGCCTTGAACCAATTCTCTGTGTGTCCAGGTTTGACAACCCAAGACAGGGCCACTGTCCAGTTAACAGTGTGGGAAAACAAATCAGTGTATAAGTGAATGGATATTGGTTTAAATCTAAGGAAATTCCAAGGGACTATGTATAAGTTAATGAATCAAATCATCATGCCAATGAATGAAATAGGAAACAATTCTCCATCAGTTATCACAGGTGAATCCCAGGTTCAATCAAGTGACAGGATATATATAAATATCATTGTGTTGTGTACCAAATTGAATCTTAATCTCAGGAATTTGAATTCAATGAATTGAAATTGGTTCTCATTTATTTAGATTTAAAACAGACCCAATGTGTGATTTGCACATTTCACAGGTTTTTCAAAACAGCAGTTACACACAATTTCCTCACATTCGAATCACAATCAGTCGACCTCAATCCAAAATAAGTCCCAACATGACATCAAATGTTCAAACAATTTAAACCATGGTTACTTTACATGATATTTTACATTAAATGCAAATTCGAGATGAGGAACGTCTCCTAAACTCACTGATACTTCTCAGTATCAGTCGAATAGGTATTCCCCCATTTTCTCATTAAAATAGCAATTAATTACTAGGATTAAGGTTGGTAATTCACAAGCAACATGTACACGTGTCACACACTCCAAAATGTGTCCAATATCAGGACACAAACGTGTCTAAGCATCACACAAAATCGAACACTGGACTGAACAGTCAGTCCAGTCGAGCCAGTGTACGCCGAAGAACGTATCCGACACGACACCACTGGACTCCAGACTCAAGGGGTGACCTGACAGTCATTGCCCCTTGGTCTGTGTCAAGTGGCACGAGTCCAATCGCCGTGTTCGCGAAACACTGGACCCCTAGCAGCAGGGCAGTGCAGCTCGCACGCGCGCGGGCATGTCCACGGGTCCAGTACGACCCCGACACGACACAAAATGTGTCCAAACCATCATAAACCCATAAGCGACCTAAAAACTTAATTTCCTATTCAATTACTTCCTGAAAAATCGATCGAAATCCACTGTGGCATTTCGTCGAACACCTGCGACTGTCCACTGATACGTGTCCGATTCGGACACGTAAAGGACACGAGAGGGTGCAAAACCTATCCCTACAGAACCAGGATACCTAGGGCTAGGTGTTAATGCAAGGAAACCCTAGTTTTAATGAGGGAATAGGATTTTACCTATATGTGTTCTTCAACACAAAAAGCTTCTTCAAAGGAGCTCTCCAAAAGCCACCCAAATCCTCCAAATTGTCCCAAACCTGTGATGTGACTCCACAAATAGCAGTAGAACAGTAATTAGAGTGCTATGGAAGAAATCCCAATGAAAATAGACCTCTATTGATTAATCTATGGAGAAATGAAGTGTAGGCTCACCTTGTCTTTAGGAAAAAATGATGAACTCTAGAAAAGAGGCTCAAATTCCTAAAAGGATATTATATAGGCAAGGGGGGTCTTGGCTGGCCACTTTAGCTAGGGTTAGGGTTTTTAGGATGTATCTAAGGGCTAGCAATGCATCATGACTAATGAGTAGCCTAGATTCTAGGGCTCTTTTCTAGTCAATTTGCAAATCACTCTATTTAACTAAACTTGACTTAAACCCATTTAACCAATACTAACTAAACTCAATGTGGCTCACTAGACTACCTATGACTAATCTAGGTTAGGTCCAATCTAGGTTAGGCTAATATAAACCACATGGAAATTAATTAAATAATATTTAAATCACACCATTCAAATAAATTATTTTAAATTCCTAATAAAATATATTAAATTCAAATAATTCAAAAATGACAAAAATACCCTCAAACTAAAAATGATAAATGAAATACCCTAATCACATGGCTAGGCTCTAGGGTAGACAATCTCTACGGTTTTATTAGCAAAACACCAAAATCACAAGTCATGATTTTAAATAGTTTTAATATGATTAAAAATCACCAAAAATCATATTATTATTTAAATGTCATAATTAAATAAATTAAAATACAAAATTTCAAAATTATTCTTATTTGAAAAACTGGGTGTTACAGACATGGACCCTCCGAAGAACCTCCGAGAACTTCGAGGCCTGCAAGGGCGTCTTGCATACATCTGAAGGTTTATAGCAAACCTTTACAGAAAATGTCAACCCTTCACCCAGCTCATGAAGAAGGGAGTCTCCTACGTCTGGACAGAAGAATGCCAGAAAGCTTTCGATGATATCAAAGCTTACCTGACGAGCCCGCTAGTCCTGGTGGCACCCGTTGCAGGCAAACCATTTTTCCTCTACGTCCATACCATGGATCATTCCCTCGGCACTTTGTTGGCTCAGAACAATGATGTAGGCTACGAGCAAGCTATCTACTACCTTAGTAGGATAATAATTGGGGCTGAACACCGGTACAACTCCGTCGAAAAGGAATATTTGGCTTTGGTGTTCGCCATCCAGAAGACTCGCCATTATGTTTCAGGCCAGACAATTCATGTCATCTCCCGAGTCAATCCACTCAGGGTTCTCATGACGAAGCCGGGATCATTGAACTTCCGACTAGCTACATGGGCAATCCTGTTGACACCATATAACATGGTATTTGTTTCACAAAAAGCCATCAAGGGTCAAGCCCTAGCCGACTTTTTAGCCGTGCACACCATCCCAGAGTCTTCCAGACTCTATAAGGACATCCCGGATGAGGTCCAAGAATTAAACGTCACCGAAGAAAGCTCCGTCTGGCGGATGTTTTTTGATGGTGCTTCGAGAACAGGCCCCAAAGGCTAAATCATCGCAGGAGTGAGGGTGTTCCTAGTCTCCCCCGATCAGCTGGTCATCCAGCGTGCTTACTCCCTTTCAAAGCCGTACTCCAACAATGTTGTCGAGTACAATGCTCTCATCATGGGACTCCAGTTGGTGCGACAACTGGGAGTGGATCATCTGGAAGCTTATGGCGACTCAAAACTCGTCGTTAACCAGATCCGAGGGCAGTACGAAGTTCATCATGAAGATCTGGTTCCTTACCATGAAGTTGCATTGAATATTATCTCAACCTTCACCAAGTTCTTCATAGAACACGTACCTCGGCTACAAAACCTGGAGGCTGACGCTTTGGCTGGCCTCACAGCTTTACTAGCAGCATCCCTCGGGACTCAACACTACGTCATGATAATTGGCTGAGACTTGGTCTGTCCTAAAAACAACCTATGCTCACAAATGGCCCATACCATGACGACAAGTACCGGTGTTAATGTCCAAGATTGGAGATTTTCGTTCATCGACTTCGCGGTCTATAGAATCCTCCCAGAAGACCCGAAAGAAGCCGTCTCGGTCAGAAGGCGTTCCCTTCGATTTTATTATGATACAGCTACTAAAACGCTGTACCGACGTTCCTACGATGGACTTCTCCTTCGATGTTTATCCAACGAAGAAGCAGCCGAAGCCCTTCGGAAAGCTCATGACGGAACTTGCGGGGCTCATCAACCAGGCCCTAATTGCAGGATCGACTGCGACGCATGGGTTACTACTGGCCAACCATGGCAGCCGACGCCGTCGACTATGATAAAAAGTGCCATGCTTGCCAGCTTCACGCCGACTTTATCCATACACCATCGGAACCACTACATCCTACAGTCGCCTCCTGGCCCTTTGAAGCTTGGGGCATGGACATTGTGGGACTTATCACCCCTCCTTCATCGAGGGGACACCGCTTCATCCTAGCCATCATCGACTACTTCTCCAAATGGGCAGAAGCGATTCCACTCACGGAAGTGAAAAGCTCTAGGGTGATCAACTTCATCAAGCATCATGTCATCTACCGTTTTGGGCTACCCCGTAGGATTATCCACGACAATGGTCCATAGTTTATCAGCCATGTTTTCAGCAGATTCTGTGACAAGAATCCTATTCAGAACGTGGCATCAACCGCCTACAATCCGGCAACGAACGGATTAGCTGAGGCTTTTAGCAAGACTATCGTCAGTCTACTCAAAAAGGTCGTGTCATCCAACAAACGCGACTGGGACGAAAATTTCGACGAATGCCTTTGGGCCTACCGTACAATGGTACGAACTCCGACGGGCAACACGCCATTCTCCTTAGTCTATGGGAGCGAAGCCGTACTGCCTCTCGAGATCCAGATACCCTCACTCCGTATAGCAATTATAAACCAATTGACAGAAGAAGACAATCAACGCCGCCGTCTACGAGAATTGGAGGCACTTGACGAAAAATGTCTCCTAGCTCAGCAGCGCATTGAACTCTATCAAGTCCGTATATCACAGTCTTTCAACAAAAAGGTCAAGCAAAGGACTTTCCAAGTAGGCGACCTTGTCCTAGCAGTCAGGAGGCCGATGGTGTTGACTCACAAAACACCAGAAAAGTTCGAGCCCAAGTGGGAGGGACCTTTCATCATAGAGACGGTGTACTCAAATGGTGCTTACGGCCTCGTCCGACCAAACGGGGACTTGTTCATAATGCCCATCAACGACAAGTTTCTAAAGAAGTACTACTCTTGACATCTTTTAGATATGTACTTCCATCTCTACGTAGCAAGGGAATCAGTGGACCTGATCATCAGAGCTCACGTACACCTCCCTTTCACAAAATCTTATGCTTTCGGAACCCAGTTGTTCCGTGGCATTCTATCTCCAGTAGAAGAACAACCACGTCCATATTACCTCTGAGTTGCTCCTCTACACCCTGCAAAGCAGAATCTTACACTACGTAGGATTGCACTACTTATCATGTTTACCATGTCCACATTACCTCTAAGTAAACATTCCGTACAGATAACCCTCGTGTTACCGTACATCGATCGCAAAACTTCCATGTCCATATTACCTCTGAGTAGTTTCGCGTATCCCCCCAGAGTCACTCCTACCACGTCCATAACACCTCTGAGTAGGAAGATTCCGTCATTTGAACCCCATATTTTCCACGTCCATATTACCTCTGAGCAAACATGTCGGTCCTCTCCAACTTATTATCTGTACCTAAAAACCAAGGTGCGTAAAAGATAATAGGTCTGCGCAAATCACTAGTTTATGACAGTAAAGATGAACACACCAGAAAATTCTTTATTTTGTATTCAAAAGTAAAGGATTACATCCCCAGCAAAGTTCCCAAAAACAAAAACAAAAAAAGAGAGAGACTTCAATCCCTAAACATCATTGGGATTGGCAGAAAGCTCTTCGATCCGATGCTTTAAGTCTTCAGCCCGAGCCTCTACAGTCGCCAAGACTCGGTGTTCAGCTTCTTGACGTATCACTTCCACAGCCTCAGGAGCAGTATTATTCTCGTACTTAGCATCCAACTCTTGCCGCTGATAGGTCAGAGAAAGAATATGGCGGGTAATAGCTGCTTCTTCCTCCTTGGATTCTACGTGCTCAGCCTGGGCTCGCTCAGCATCTAGTAAAAGTTGGGCTTGCTGGTCTTCAAGGAGGCGAATCTTGGTAGTGACCTCCGTTATACTAGCATCCAATGAGGCCCGCAGCTCCACCATCTCCTGCCTGGACTGAGATAGTCTCTCCGCCGCAGCCTCAGCATCGGCCATCTCGCGGTCCCAGATGGCCACCGTGGCCTAATAAGACGACTCAACATCAGCTATCAATTTTATCTTTTCTTCTATCAGAGCAGAAAAGTCATTCCGTCGAATACTCTAAAGTTCGGAAAGATGCTGGTCGAGCTCAGCCACCGACGTCTCCAAAATCTCAGCCATATGATCATGGCCCAGGTGGAAGTACCCAAACCTATCACGTCCATACTACCTCTAATAGGATTGCCATACCTAAACAGC
>JANAVB010016887.1:0-28392 GCA_029216955.1 Iris pallida | reverse complement strand
ACATCCATTTACATACTCTGAATCAGCTTTCAGATAATCCTTACCACGGTGATCCCAATGATGACAAATATAATATCTACTTCTACACCATTCAATAATCACTTGAAACCCAATTATTGTCATTCCACTCATTCTGATGTTGCGTGGATTCCAACTCTAATCCTTTTAGGATTAATTTTCTTTTGCTTTATCTTTTTTAAGAGTTGATAAGAATCATATTTCTTTTAGGACTCTTATTTTGACTCTATCTTTTATTAGGGTAGGTTTTATCTTTATTTTATTAGGATAAGTTTTATCTTTATTTTATTAGGACAGGTTTTATCTTTATTTGAGTAGGATTAGGTTGTCATAAAAGCCCTATAAATAGGCACCTTCTATATGCAATTGGGGAACAACTTTTAATCAATAAAAATTCTTCTTTAAAGTTTGAGATTTGTTCTCTTCTTTTCTTGGTCGTGGACTCGACTGTTCCGTGGATTCGGAAGCCCTTCGCTTGAGGTTTTCAAGCAACCTTCGTGTGGACCCCTCACATGGCCCTCCGTCGGAGATTTTGTGGCACCGCTTCGCTCTCACTAAGCAACGGTAGTCCAGTTAACGTCATCACCGATCGACTTGGCCATTGTCAAGCACGAAGGTAAGTCTGTTTCGCTATCTCGCTGCATCAAGTGGTATTAGAGCCCTACAGTTTGAGGATTCTAATTTTTTGGGAGCCTTTGAAAAGTTTCCTTTTTTATGCAACAATGGCAAAATCTATCACGTGCAAGAAGTTTGATGCTCTATCAGACAGCGTTGACATCTTGTCAAACAAATTAGATGCCTTGTCTGACAAATTGGACAGAGTACTAGATTTTCTTGGTATCCAATATAATGCTACAGTTGATTTCACGAGGATACCACACACAAAGATAAGAGGCGCAAATGCTCATTCTACTACCAGCCATTCAAAAAAGGGACTCGAATGTGCTCACAACAGTTGTCCACTTAGAGCACCAGTGGTGTTGTTGACTATGAAGATGACGAGATTGAGAAGATCGTATCAAAGTCGGATGCATACATTGCAGATGCTGAGCTAAAATCTTCAACACCTCAAGAAGAGACTTTCTCCTTCGACGGAGCATTGAAGAACTCACCAATATTGAAAGCTTCCAATACTGATGGCAGACCGCCTCATCACAAAGCTCGGAGTGATCCGCCAGACACGTCATCTAAGTTCGATCGTCGGTTCCTAGATTTTTGAGATACTGCAAACATATACGTTTTCTTCAGAAAACTTCAAGCTCTACAATTTTTTCAAAGATCATTTTGAAGAGCGGATACCATCATATCGAGATTCGACTTGATGATGAGTGGAAGACTATTGTCAAAATTTGAGAATGACTATATGAATGCCTCTTTATGCCCTTTGGACTTTTGAATGCGTCAAAAATCTTTATGCACATCAAAAATCATATTTTGAAGTTATTAATGAGAAAGTTAATAGTCGTCTACTTTGATGATATCCTGATTTATAGCAAGAGCCAAGTTAATTATCTAAAGTACCTCAGGGAAGTTCTCAACCTTGTTCGAATTAAGAAGGGTACTGTACATACTAACCAACTCATCTTCTTAGGATTTGTGACTAGCGTCGATGGTCGTAGTATTGATAAAGAGAAGATTCGAGCAAGCCGCGACTGGCCTATACCAAAGACAGTGACTAAAATTCAAAGCTTCTATGGTCTCGCCAACTTCCACCTACGATTCATCCGCTACTTCAGCATAAAGACACACAGATCTCCCAACCATCAATATCTTCGATCTTTACGAATATTTTTCACCTGGCGAACCGCTTTATTCTGAGAAGAACTCGGGGACGAGTTCTTTTGAAGCAGGGGAGACTGATGTAGTATGGATTCCAACTCCGAATCCTTCTAGGATTCTTTTTCTTTTGCTTTATCTTTTTTAAGAGTTGATAAGAATCATATTTCTTTTCGGACTCTTATTTGACTCTATCGTTTAGTAGGGTTGGTTTTATCTTTATTTTATTAGGATAGGTTTTATCTTTATTTGAGTAGAATTAGGTTGTCATAAAAGCCCTATTAATAGGCACCTTCTGTTTGCAATTGGGGAACAAATTTTAATCAATAAAAATTCTTGTTTAAAGTTTTAGATTTTTTCTCTTCTTTTCTTGGTCGTGGACTTGATGGTTTCGTGGATTCGGAAGTCCCTCGCTTGAGGTTTTCAAGCAACCTTCGTGTGGACCCCTCACAAGGCCCTCTGTCGGAGTTTTTGCGGCACCGCTTCGCTCTCACCAAGCAAAAGTGGTCCAGTTATCGTCATCACTGATCGACTTGGCCATTGCCAAGCATGAAGGTAAGCCCGTTCTGCTATCTCGCTGCATAAAATTTCCATTCCCTTAAATCCTGACACATTTCCTTCAATGCTTACATCAACAATACTCAAATCTTACTGCAGCACCTCTACTAATATCATGTTGCTCATCCAATATCCAATTGAAACATAAACCAACTTATTCTTATTCCAAATATCTAACTTATTTCCTGCTCAAACCATATGTTGCTACTCTTTCGAAACCACCGCTAAACAACAAAATACCGACACTCGAAATCATAATATATACTGACTTATTGTATGGAACACTCTGCAGAACATCGAGAGGGTGAAAGACTTAGATCATAAAAAATAACTCAGAGTTAAAGAGAATCGATTGAGGGTCCAAGAATGTAAAGTAGTACTTTGATACTAATGTCATGTCTCGGTCCCGCATGACCGAAATTGCCACTGGACATGATGTCGTATAAGCATGAATTATACATTGTACAAGGCAAGAATAAAACAAAGTTGATTAAACATCTCAAAATACAATTCATTACAGTAAAAATATGCAAAAAATAGACACAATATATATGAAACATGATTCTCTTTTATTGATAATTTGTAGTAGAATTATACCGGCGCTAGGCCAAAGAACAACTCGATTACAAATAATAAATCTCAATACAATTATGATACAACAAGGCTTACAACTCATGCAACTAATACAACAAACGATGTTTCATATATTATGTTCTATAAACAAAAGATATCATATTCAATTGAATAGCTTCAAGTACCAACCGAGCTCTAACCCCTCAGCATGTCCAAACAAAACTCCACACCTAAGGATTGTAGGTGAATACATTATCGTGTACTGGTGAGTGGTCCAAAACTAAATCACTAAAATCTAACACGTTGATTAAGTGAATACATGCAATTATAAATATGGCCTTTCTAATCTTGTCTTAGGATAAGTAACATGGCATAGCAAGCATGTGTCTATAAGCATAAAGGTGTCACTCAACACAATATATATTACCCGGTACTTATCACCCTTTTATGTCATTTAAAATAATATCAATCATAATACATAGATGTGTAAAATCTATGTCCATGTATAAGACACTCGTTAGCCTTCACAAAATACAAATATATGTGTGCGAACTCGTTCTCGCGATTAACTAGTTAAGCATGCAAGCAGATGACATTAGCATGCAATCTAACAATATGAAGGACACTGGCACTACAAGCTATATTGGACTATTTTCTTGGTAAGACGACAATCATTCACGTGCAGATAGCTAGCACCACTGAAGGTTCCAAAATACCCATACTGTGATGCGCCCATCCAGTCCAGATAGAAAGCCCACTTAAGGTTTCGCAATACCCGTACATGAAGTATGTTCCATATAATTTCTTCTTAGGCCGAATCAATTTTGGTGACCTGGCAACCGTCCGAAAAAAACAACCTTGTGCACAAGTTGTCCATGACCATACAATATACGTGAACAGTTTATCAACTATAAAACATATACATGGTATATAAGTATGAGATAAAACGTTATGCATCCCAACTCATAAAATAAAACATACTCGTGATATCCACATTTCCATTCGATGTTCGATTGGCGATCTATTGGTCCCAAACATACAATGGCACCATGCCACAACTCAATAGTTTTGTGGTACTGCACCACACATTCATACTATACCGTGACACCAAGCCATACATCAATACCTTACCGTAGCACCAAACTACATATGTATACCTTACCGTGGCACCAACTCACACATTCATACTATGACATGGTACCAAGCCACATCCTTACCATTTTGTTTCTTTGTATAAATAATACGATACACAACCAGATACATAACAAACCTATCCTCCGTATAGCAACATAAACAACAATATTATATTCTATGTGATATGTATATAGCAACAGTCATATTATCTATCCTTTCTTGGTTCTATTTATTAGCATGCAACAATACTCATAGAATAAATAACTAGACATGCAACATCAATTTATTAAGTGTGAAGGTAAAGAAGCACATAATCAAAACTACCTACTTTGAAGAAATATCTATCTACCATGATCGAGCAGAACTCTGAATAATACATACACTTGAATCCAGGCCCAAACGGCCGTTCGAGTCAACAAACCATATCAATGTACCATGTGGAGCAGTACATTACAAACATCTTCTAATAATATAAAATTTTAAACCATCAAAATCCAATATATTCCATTAGCCAAGACTTAATCCTTTCGCCCAATTTTTTAGAATGTACGATTGCTATCCAAAGGAGTCCAGACTATGCAAAAAGTAATGCTACCTCAGGGAAGATAAATCCAAACCCTAGCTAAATCAAATCCAAGGATCATACTGCTATCAATCACTTTTCCATGCACACAATTTTGAATCATAATATAATTCATCAACAAAATTTTCATCCATCACCTCCATTTGAATATAATCATCTAAGATAATACAGTAACAAGAAATCAATC
This sequence comes from Iris pallida, assembly GCA_029216955.1. Taxonomy (NCBI): domain Eukaryota; kingdom Viridiplantae; phylum Streptophyta; class Magnoliopsida; order Asparagales; family Iridaceae; genus Iris; species Iris pallida. The sequence goes on along the minus strand of JANAVB010016887.1, from coordinate 23,563 downwards.
CACTAAATCTAAATGCAATCTATTCTTCCAACCGCAAACAATCAATCAAATTTCAAGAACCAAATCAAATTCTAGGTTGTGCTTCCAATCTCGTTATCCCACCTCTATTCTTAAGGCAATCTATGTAGGCAACTCTTTTTAAAGTTATCATATTGATTCCTAGCGCTTAACATTGTGATGTATGCCTAACCACTAAGGCTAGCTAACTCATATGCCACACTTAAATATTATGATAACTCATCTCCAACTGACAACTAGAAATCACTGCACCCATCGACTTCCTAGGGCTAAACCTTATCGAACAATCTAAGAGATTCAAAATTAAGAGAAATACTTCTAACACAAAACAGCTAAACATCCAACATAGACCAATCCACTAATTTAAGCATTGCCAAAAATTCAAGGGTTGAAGTCTATCTAGCAAAGTCAGTTTCTAGGGTAAATCCATCCAACAATTATCCTCAGCTACACCATAATCAATGAATCAATCCAAGCAACTCTTATAGTCCAAATCCTAAATACGTTAGAAATTCTACCAATCTAAATCGTAAATCTCAATTACCAAATCACAAGTTATAAATTTTAATTACCAATCATAAGTCGTAAATCTCAATCATCAATCACAAATCATAATCTTAATCTGCCTTCCTTAATAATTCATCAATCACAACTTACTCACAATCCAATCCAATATGTACTCAATCACTATGCGTCCAATTCACTTGTATAGTCAAAATAAACTTTAAAACCAATCAACATGTCAAAATAATTCTCGCAGTCACCAAATATTTAAATCATAAAAATCTATTTCAACCAAAATATAGGTCGACTCAAAATTCTCGCAATCCATCAATTTTATTACTCTGAATCTATTACATCAATCACAAGGAATTCCAACATTTGGTGAGCTGAGTTTAACTAATATATGTAATGCCCTGCTCCGTACGGTGCATTATGCTGAGTCGTTGACTCGAAGAGTTACGTTGACCCGATTAGTATCGATGGAAATCGATACAAGAGTATGTTGACCCAAGAAATGCATCGAGTCGGATTGATGCAAAGAGTTACGTTGACCCGAGGAACGCATCGAGTAAGATCGATGCAAGTGTTAAATTGGCCCGAGAGAAAGCATTGAGTCATTTTGAAGATTCTAAAAAATCGAATCGATGCAACGTACAAGTCCGATTCAAATGAATATTGATTTTTGTTGGTTTCGTGTGCAGGCTATACGTTTACGCTGAAATATTAGAGGTCAACATTTTGCCTTATTTATAACGGAGTCCGCAAAATCAAATCACCGTCTCACAACGGACTGACGCATGGGCACGGTAGGCCGAATCAGTTGGATAATTCAACAAAGCACGAAGTGCTCGAATGGCTAAGTCAAAAGAGTTGGCCGTGCAACAAAGTTATAAAATCGAGCTGCATCAGCTCAACGAAACGACAAGACGTATCGGCTTAAGGTAGGTGGCTTTGACTCTTCTTTCTTACTCCGTCATGCCTAACTAAAATGTATCGTTGTATGCTAAGTTAACCTATCGAGACCACAGGCATGGCTTGATCGAGAGATGAATATAGTGCGTGTCAAAAACTAGATAGAACAAATGAAATAAAATGTACATCAAATGTACGAGTCGCTATTGAACATTGAATATCATAAAGGCGAGCACCTCGGTGCGCCATAAGAACATGGGATAACTGTATCGGCAAGTGCCTTAGTGCACGAGTCATTTCGTACCCCCGTGCATGAGTTAGAAGGATAGAACATCGAAAGACTGTATCGACGAATACATCAAGTGCATAAAGTCACATGGCATTGAATAATCTATCAAGGCGTGCCTCAGTGCACAAGTCGGAGAAAATGAATATAAGTCTAGCATATTGAAAAATCGTGTCAAGCGTTCATCGAATGCACAAAACACGTATCGTTGAACGTTAAGTCGTAGTATGATTGCTTGGATTGTTTGGGACCTTTGAGTCATTCACTCGAATATCGAATCGAGGCATTGCAACATCGAAAGAACAGAATCGTACAAAGAATGTGAGAACATGGAAAGAATACAAAAAAAATAGAACGATGCAAAGTTTGAGTTTCGAACTCAGACTATGTTTGGATGTATGCTTAGATGCGAGTTGCATGATCAAATGGACTGTGAATTAACCCGTACGCGGGTTCGTTTCCTCGAACAGGCGCGCCGGGGCATCGAGAATGTTCGGCCTAGGAGAAATATTTATCGTGGTTAAGGAAGCATAAGCAATGAGGGACCTTCAGTAAGGCTCATAACCTAGGCTGAATGGGTTGCATCGCAATGCACTTTGAGAAACATAAGTCCATTCTGACATGGTGAATGTCAGTAATCTTCATATAGATAGAGGCCGGTGAGCTGAAAGTGCAGAAACATAGAGATCCTGTACAGAGCACTTATAACATGACATAGAAGGAATGAGGCGTATTCACCTTGCGTCAGTACAAGGGCAAGTACGTTGATGTTGGTAAGAAGTCACGAAACAATACGGGAATGCTATTGGTTGCCTGCTTGCTTATGCTAATTATCGATAACATGCTTGCCATGATAACCTGCTTTATTGCATTCGAATATGGCATGAACTGATCCTAAGGCAAGTATAGAAAGTTCACTAAATTGTATGCTGCATGATTCAATATACCTACTTAATGTCGATTTAGGTAAAATGGGTTTTGATCAGTACAGTAAGGACAAAAGTACTAATCCCCTACTAGTTTGCTAGCAGGTTCAGGAAATGGTCTGCACGCGGCGGAGATTCGCTTGATCGCGCTGAGGGATAGAATGTCGTAACATTTAAAGCATGTGATCACATTGATGCTCGGTCTTGCAACATGATTGATGCGGCCGAGATATAGAAGACATGATGTACGGAACGGTAAAATCCTTTGTAGGCAAGAAAGAACGTGAGTGCTGTAAGCTAATCTAGCAAATTCAGTTAGGCTATTGAAAGCCTTTGTAACCTCAGTTCATTTATCAATAAAAAGAATTATTTTGTATACTACGTTTTCTTTCGTTGCTAATATCAAATTAAAGATAATCATTTGAGAACTTATCATCTTGGCTTTTACGAGCACAACTCTAGACTCGTACGGCATCACGCCCTAGCGAGGATGATAATTCGGATAAATCGATGTGAGGACGAGCGATTTTTCGGGTCGGGGCGTGACAAATTGATACCAGAGCTCTAGGCTCAAATTTTCTCAGGACGCTTGCTTCGTTTCAATTCTAAAAGTTGTCCACCATCATGAAATGACTCTTGACTCTAGTCGATGCTATATTGGATGTTCTATACAATAAGTCTAATACAAATTATGTAATTTTGCCACATGTGTTTTGAAAATTACATGATATTTAATGGAAAAGTCATAAAATGTTTGTTGCTGCAAAGTACAACAAGTCACGAGATACAAATTCAAACATTTGTTGCTGCAAGTGTAACACATCGTGAATGGTGAATTGAGATGTTCGTTGTTTCAATGCAACGGTTGGTATGAGATATGTTGGTTGCATCGATACGATAAAAGTCGTGGGATGTTGCTGCATCAATTGCAACAAGTTGATTGTGAATGATGTGTTGCAATAAAAATGAAAGTTGATATCAAATATGTTGAACGGAGCATTAGCTTTGAATGTCGAAAATAAATTATTGCACGAGGTACAATGGATGTCAAAAATAAATCGTTGCACGAAGTACAACGGATGGGACTGAAATCATATATCGATAGAAATGAATCGTTCGGTTGTGCATTGAACTTGTGTTGGCAAATGAATACATTGGCCGAATTGAGTCATATTTTTATTAATCAAAAGTTACGGTTGTGATCGGCATGATCACTGCAGAAATCGTAAGTTGGAATAAACAGTTGTTTCATACCGAGTATGATGTGAGAGAAATGACTTGATTTTCGAGTGGTATATGCCATACCACCTATGCGATGAATGGCTCGATTCTGAGTGGTATATCCTATACCACTTGTGTAATAAATTGCATCGACACGTTGTGAGAATTGTAGAAGGTTTGTCCGCAATAGATGGGAGAGTACCGAGAATCGATTCGAAATTTGTGTGACGATATATTGATGCTAGTGTTCTTCTATGATTGGTTGGAACGGTATGATGGGGAGTCATATCAATGAATGATACATCGGACGAAAAGTTACAAGTCGGTCGAATGACCGAGACTAACGAAATGATTATGTCTTGAGACAATAGTCGGATCGGTTGGATAGAAAACTCTAAGTTATGACGAGTCGAACGACTTGCGAGCTCGATAAAATGTTGTTCTATGCGAATTAAAAATTGGATAGCATGAACTACGACTCGATAAAAATGTTGGCGATGTGAATTGTAATCGGATCGCACAACTTGCAACTTCGATGAGAACGTTGGTTGATGCGGATAATCGTGCCTAAGAAAATAGTTGGTTATGTTACGACGAAACTAATTGAGTACGATTGAAATGCGTAAACCTTAGAGGACGCGATCGTATAACTCGAGGGTTCGATGTTAGATAATATGTTACTCGGTTACGCAATCGAAGTATAGCGGGATGCGACGAATCAGAAAACAATTAGATACGTATAGGAAAGTTCATTGAGAACTAGATGTAGGCGATGCGAGCTAAGTCGACGTTGATACAGATTCGAAGTTGACCCTCTCGCGCTTGCGAAATTGATATGACCTTTCAAAATTTATATGCTAAAAAATGTAAGCACGATGCAACAATATAAAATGGGATGGGCCTACGATATCGAGATTTTAAAAATAGCAATACGAAGGTATCAAACTGGTTGATCGTAAACTTTGTGATTGATCAGGATGAGACTATAAAGTCATTGATGATTATTTTGATGCATATAGCATCTTGTCTGTCGACCGTGGGTAGAAAGACTCGAACTCGATACAAGTAGATGTTTCGAGAATTGCGGAATCATCAACGGTAGTGTATGACTTTACTCAGAGGATAGTTGTGCCTCAGTTGCACAAATAGAAATGGTTTTTTCGGATTTGGGTAGTCGCATAGAAATTGTCGGAACGTGATTTGGCTCTGAAATAATATGGCATGGTTTATAGTAACTGTCCTTCGTTAATGATCCACAATTATCAAGCGTAGCTTCGGGGCAGCTGACCCTAGAAGACTTGACCGCCAAATCAAATTGAATGTTACAGACCCGTACGATATCACATATAGAATTGCGTCAGTAACAAATATAATGGGGTACATATTGATGATAAGTTTAGGCAATTTTAAGAATTATGCTATGCATGAGAGCGAGCGGTAAGAGAATGACTTACGAGTTATGTCGTTAGATTTGGATTTATCTTGCAATTGAGCTTGCGTGAATCAAACTTATTTTCGATGTAGCAAGATGGACAAGTTTGGAAATTTGACTAGGAAATTCCTACTCGATAGGGATCGAACATAAGATGCGTCGTAGAAAGACCTTTATGTCAAAACGATTGTTGCCTTTGAGCATCGTCGACTCGAATGGAACTTTTGTGTCGAATAGATTGTGGCCCTTGTGCAACGTCAATTTAAAGTTGAATCAGAAAATTTAAGCACGGTGTCTCAATAAGTCACCTAGCGGGAGTAGACCTAAATGTTAATGCCTATATAAAGGAAAATCATATCGAGATGAGTTGCAATATGTAACTTCAAAAATTGTTGGGCAGCGATTTCGAACACAAGGAGTTGCGAAGACTTGTTGCGGTCGGATGCACGATGTCTTAACGCGACGCATAGGACTGGGTCCATGCAAAACTTACAAAATAAGAAATGCGATCTTTTGAATCTCATTGTATGCCGCAATTTTGTTGGATGATCACGTGTGCATCAAATATGCATATGTGATAGAATTGCAAGAACAAACACTAGACCCCAAGTCCAATCGAGAGTACAAGATGGTAAGTAATTGAGGATAAGAAGTTACCTGTTAACCTTGTTTCGATATCCTACAACTGAGCTTGGCTAAAATGCATATATTAGTGGGATGCCTAAAATATGTGTATTAATCCAAACTAAGTTGTATGATCCAAACGAATGTGAGACGAGATCGTGAAACGATCTAGAGAAACACTTAAAATTGAGTGTTGGTTTCGGTTCGAGGACGAACCTTATTTTGAGGGGTGTATTATGTAATGCCTCACTTCGTACAGTGCGTTATGCTGAGTCGTTGACTCGAAGAGTTGCGTTGACCCGATTAAGTATCAATGTGAATCGATACAAGAGTATGTTGACCGAAGAAATGTATCGAGTCTGATCGATGCAAAGAGTTACGTCGACCCGAGGAACGCATCGAGTAAGATCGATACAAGTGTTAAGTTGGCCCGAGAGAAAGTATTGAGTCGGTCCGAATATTCTAAGAAATCGAATCGATGCAATGCACAAGTCCGATTCAAACGAATATTGATTTTTGTTGGTTTCGTGTGCAGGATATATGTTTACGCTAAAATACAAGAGGTCGATATTTTGCCTTATTTACAACGGAATCCGCAAAACCAAATCACTGCCTCGCAATGAACTGACGCATGGGCACGGCAGCCCGAATCAGTTGGATAATTCAATAAAGCATAAAGTGCTCAAATGGCAAAGTTAGAAGGGTTGGTCATGCAACAAAGTTATGAAATTGAACCGCATCGGCTCGGCAAAACGACAAGGTGTATCGGCTTAAGTTGGGGGGCTTTGACTCTTCTTTCTAACTCAGTCATGCCTAACTAAAATGTATCATTGTATGCTAAGTTAACCTATCGAGACCACAGGCGTGGCTCGATCGAGAGATGAACATAGTGTGTGTCGAATACTAGATAGAATAATTGAAATAAAACGTACATCAAATGTACGAGTCGCTATTGAACATTGAATATCGCAAAGGCGAGCGCCTCGATGCACAAGCCATTAGAACATGGGATAACTGTATCGATAAGTGCCTTAGTGCACGAGTCATTTCATGCACCCGCACACGATTTAGAAAGATAAAATATTGAAAGACCGTATCGACGAATGCATCAAGTTCACAAAGTCACATAGCATTGAATAACCTATCGAGGCGTGCCTCAGTGCACAAGTTAGAGGAAATGAATATAAGTCTAACACATTGAAAGATCGTGTCGAGCGTGCATCGAATGCACGAATCGCGTATCGTTGATCGTTAAGTCGTAGTATGATTGCTTGGATTGTTTGGGACCTTTGAGTCGTGCACTTGGATTTCGAATCGAGGCGTTGAAACACCGAAAGAACGGAATCGTACAAAGAATGTAAGAACATGGAAAGAATACGAGAAATACGAAATGATGCAGAGTCTGAGTTTCGGACTCAGACTATGTTTGGTTGTATGCTTAGATGCGAGTTGCATGATCAATTGGACTATGAATTAACCAGTGCATGGGTTCGTTTCCTCGAATAGGCGCACCGGGGCATCGGGACTATTCGGCCTAGGAGGAATGTTTATCGCGGCTAAGGGAGCACGAGCATTGTTGGACCTTCAGTAAGGCTTATAACCTAGGTTGAATGGGTTTGCGTCGTAATGCACCTTGAGAAACATAAGTCTATTCTGACATAGTGAATGTCAGTGATCTTCATATAGGTAGGGGCCGGTGAGCTGAAAGTGCAGGAACACAGAGATTCTGTATAGAGCACTTATTACATGACAGGGAAAGAATGAGGTGTATTCACCTTGCGTTGGTGCAAGGTCGAGTACGTCGATGTTAGTAAGAAGTCACGAAACAATACGGGAGTGTTGTTGGTTGCCTGCTTTCTTATGGTAATATCGATAACATTCTTGCCATGATAACCTGCTTTATTGCTTTCGAATATGTCAAGAACTGATCCTAAGGCAAGGATAGAAAGATCACTAAATTGTATAATGCATGATTCAATATATCTACTTAATGTCAGTTTAGGTAAAGTGGGTCTTTGATCAATACAGCGAGGACGAAAGTACTAATCTCCTACGAGTTTGCTAGCAGGTTCAGGGAATGGTCTTCTCGCAGCAGAGCTTCGCTTGATTGTGCTGAGGCATGGAATGCCATAGCGTTTGAAGCGTGCGATCGCATTGACGCTCGGACTTGCAACATGATTGATGCGGCCTAGATATAGAAGACATAATACATGAAACGGTAAAATCCTTTGTGGGCAAGAATAACCTGAGTGTTGTAAGCTAATCTAGCAAATTCAGTTGAGCTATTGAAAGCCTTGGTAATCTTAGTTCATTATTAGTAAAGAGAATTGTTTCATATACTATGTTTTCTTTCGTTGCTAATATCAAATCAAAGATAACCATTTGAGAACTTGTTATCTTGCCTTGTATGAGTGCAACTCCAGACTCGTACGGTATCACGTCCTAGCGAGGACGATGATTCGAATAAATTGATGCGAGGATGAGCAATTTTCTGGATCGGGACGTGACAATATCCATTTATGTTATACTCAGTATTACCTAACCAAGTCATAGGAAACTCCAATACTACCATTCAATCCATCTATATCTATTAGGTAGAATCCAGTAAGATAATATAATTCAACGATTCATCATGCTACACAATCATTATTTGTTCGGCCATAATATTCTCGAGTCAACATATTTTGATCTTTAATATACCTCGGTATCAACAAATATATGTGCAAGTTGGGAAAACATCCAATCGCCAAACTCAAATTTATTTCAACCAATATTATCTCTAATTGGATATAAAAGCAACTATTTCATACCTAAAATCAAATCAGCTAGAGGCTATCTTAAGTCTACGAGCAATATAATTCTTAGAGTTATTCATATGCTCCAAATAAATTTCTAATTGCAACACCAAGTCTTTACACTCAACTTAAAATTTATTCCAATCGATTCAAGCTATAATTTAATACACATTCCATAATTAATTTCCCAATCAAGTCATCCATTTCATAAATCCAAATTCTTATCCAATACTCTTTTAATCTACCAAAATTATTCTCGATGATTCGAACCAATTTAACAAGGTACATGTAAAATTACATTCAACCAGGTATAACTCTAAATTGAGACATCCAACTATCCATCCATAATTGAAAGACTCATCGATACCAATAACATAATCAAGAAAACACCATTAGGGCTACCCAATACACCACTTAGGAAACTAAGCCACTCGACATACAAATACTCCTTCTCCATACTGGATCAGCGTACCCTCCGGAAGATCCTAACTACAGTGCCCCCTCCCCCTCCCGGTCCACAAATATAACATTTTTTCAGCCACTTGGCAATCAACTGAAATCAAATCGTAACCATTCAACTCGAACAACTTAACTCATCCCTATTCCTTGAAGTTTTGGCACACTTCATTCATCTCATGCAATAACAACACTCAAAACTTACTGCTGCACCTCTACCGAAATTATGTAGCATATCTAATATCCAAATTATCTATTACCAAATATTCTGCCTTACAATCTTCTCAAGCAATCTGTTGCTCCTCTTCAAAGCAATTAATGCTAACCAATAAAATATCCACATGAGAATCATAGCATATAAAGACTTATTGTATAAAACACTCAGCAGAACATCAACAAGGGTCAAAAGACATTGATTACAGAAGCAACTTAGAGTTGAAAAAATTAACTAAGGGTCCAAGAAAGTAAAGTCACGCTCTGATACTATTATCTTACATTCTGATCCCGTAGGACCAAAAGTCTCCACTAGACATAATGTCGTACAAGCTTAAATTGTACTTGTACAAGGCAAGAACAAAAGGTCGATAAAACTTCTTAGAAAAGAAAATCATTGCAGTAAAAAATAAGCAAAAAAGTTGATAGACACAAGATATATAAAAATGATTCTCTTTATTGATAATTTATAGCAGAATCACAATGACTCTTAGGCCAAAAGAATAACTCAATATTACGACAAGAATCTCATTACAATGAACGATGTCACAAGGCTTACAACTTGAGAAACTAGTACAATCGACAATATTTCATACATTATGTCCTTTATAGACACACATTTTATAATATCAAGAGTATCAACACTATTCATCTTCTTGATCTATATATGTTGATTGTATAGAACTTAATACTCAAGAAATAATAATAATTATTATATATAATAATAATAATAATAATAATAATATATACCAGAAATTTGTTGTGGAGAAAGAAATCTATAAGCAATTGGGTGTAACAAAAAGAGTTGTGAAAAATTGGGGAAACAAATAGTTTTCACCAGACTAACTGGCGAAAAAGGGTGGGTGTGGGTTGTTCTGGTTTTTTGGGTTTGGATTTTTTGATAGTTTGGGTTAGTTGGTTAGCTTTTGTTGTTATTTAGTTAACAAATTTATGAACGATCTTTGAGGATGTATTTGATCTATCAATAAATGAACTAAGACATCAAAACTTCACACATTAATAGAGAATATTACCAAGATTGCAGTGGTTCGACTGGAGCAAAAAATAACCAATCGTAGAGGAAGTTATCAGACGTCAAGTTGGCTAGAAAATGTATTTTTATGACAGTGGCGAAATATACTAATGATTAGCCAATAATGGAGCCGACTTTACACAAGGAATTGGAGCATCAAGTGGGATTGTATTTGTCATTGGGTTTGCTTGGTTTTAAAATGGGGGTTGGTTTGGTTGGGTTTGTAATGGATGGTTTGGAATTGGGTTTTGTTAGACAATGGTTCTCAATAGCTAGTTCCCAACAACTAGTTCATAATCACTATATTTGCAACACGTTCTCTCCCCTACAACCAACAGATATCCATTTCCTACTACATTCAGATGATTTCATCCAAAAGATCTATTTCTTCTTCTAGAACTTTTTTACAAGGGATCAAAGTCTAACAATATTGTGCTCTCTTGGAGGTATATTAAATGGGTTAGCTTATGAAGGAGGTTTAACCTAAGTCTTATAATTAATCGAATATTTTGTATAATATTTTACGTAATCTAATTGTCGAACAATTTTATATTGATTATCAATTTATATTAGTAAACATTTTTATATATTCTTGTATAAATTTAGACTGCGAACAAGTTGCAAGTTTATTCTTCAAGATAATTACAATCTCCGTATATAAATATTTATGTTACTCCACCACCACCACCAAGAATTAATACTGCTACTTTTAATAAAACTGTTAATATTGGTCCTAGTTCTTCTCACCAATTTATTTCATTTACTAAAGAAGAATATGATTAGGTGATTACGATGATATAAATAGTGATTATGTAGTTGAAAATTTAGATGAATTTGATGATAATGTTGCTAATGTTAACACTCCTGAATTAATCCAAATTTAGAAGTTTTGTTAGTAATATAGCAATTAAACATAACTTTAGTTGTTCGATTACTTTAAATAATGCTATCGGGATTGTACATAAATGTAAGAAATCAAGTTATAATTGGAGATTATACGCTAAAGCCATTTGTGAAGGCGGAACATTTTTATTGTAACTTTAGAAAATTGATATTCTTCTTTAGGTGGACTTACAACAGGGTCGCATCAGCTACTATTACATGGTTTAAAAATAAGATAATTGGTAAAATTAGAGATGATCAGTCGTATAGTCCGTCGCATGTTGTCAATGATATATATAGAGAACACCAAATGCATTTTAAATATTCTAAAGCTTGAAAAGCTAGAAAAATTGCTTTATCTAAAATAAATTATAGTTATATTGATGCATATAATAGTCTTGAAGAGTATGGTTTTAGAATTATCGAGACAAATTCAGGTAGTAGATGTTTTATAAAGACTACATAAAATAATAGTTTTCAAAAAAAAATTGTTTCAAGGCATGTATTGATGGATTTTTAAGGAAATATTTACTTGTGATTAGTATTGATATATGTTACATTCATTTCTTCTAGATATCAATGTATTTTATTTATTACTTGTGCTCATGATCCTATATCAATTATCTCCAATTGTTATGTTGTTGCTGAAAGTAAAATCACTATTCCTTGGACTTGGTTTCTGAACAATTTTAGAACATCTTTTGAAATTTATTTTAATGCATGGAATAAAAAATTATTTTAATCAAATAAATAAAAAGGATAATAAATTCTATGTGCTACTTTTCTAGAATCACTTTTTTTGTATTCAATATTTTGAACACAATTTAAAACCAGTATGTATATTGAAATATTTTTCAACATAGTTTAGGCTCTCTTGCAAGATGATATAATGAAATAGATGAGAATTATTACTTTGAAAGAATTAAAGCTGAAAATATAGATGTTTATAAATGGCTCGTTGGAGTAGATGATGAAACACGTGTTCTAGTGCCCAATTTATGCTCCTTACTTTGGATTAGATATTAACAATTCCAACCTTGTTGAATGCTTCAATAACTGTATTAAAACTTTACGTAATAAACCAATAACTACACTCCTTGATGGTATTCGAGCAAAGATTACTACACTTCAAGACAAAAATCAACAAAATGCTAAAAATCTTGAAACAGATTATTGTCCGAATACGTTAAAAACTATGGCTCGTGTCAAAGAGAAAAATACAACTTGCAAGTGTTGTGTATTGATAGTATTTTGTTTGAAATATTAGATCGTGAAACACGTAGAACATATGTTGTTCGTTTAAATGATAAATATTGTTCATGTGGATAGTGGTATCATACTTGTCTTCCATGTGTACAGGCATGTTATGCGTATAACTCTTGTAATGTTAGTGTTGAACGTTTTTATTCTATTATATTTCTAAAGAAGCATTAAGAAGAGTATATGAGCCGCACTTGGAACCATTCTAATCCCTTACAATTGCAAAGTGCATTAATTAGAGGTCATATGGAGTTTCAGAAGTACGATGCAAAGCTGGGAGGAAGAACCGCATCATAGTGAAGGATTTATCGATAAAAGATCTCTGATGTAGTAACTGTAATGGGTTAGGACACAATAGAAGAATATGTAAACCAACCACGAGAATGGAGGCATCTCAAAGAATGTAAAAATGTTTCATTTTTATTTTTCATTTTGAAGTTGTAGTGGAGTTGTAATTTTTCATTTTGAAGTTGTAATGAAGTTGTTGGTTTTTTCTCTAGTTAAGCCACTCTGTTGGAAATATTAAGATGGATTTTACTCCCTCGACTAATGAATAATTAGGAAAGATTGATGCTCCAATTTCTTGTGTAAAGTCGGCTCCATTATTGCTAATCATTTGCATATTTTACCACCATCAGAAAACACGTTTTCGAGCTGACTTTGAGGCCTGATAACTTTCTCTCTGATTGGTCATTTCCGATCCAGTCAAGCCAATGCAATCTCGGTAATATTCTCTATATACTGTGTTAAGTCTTGATGTCTAGCTCATTTATTTGATAGATCAAATTCCTCCTCAAATATTGTTCATAAATCTGTTAACTAATATATAAACAAAAAACTAACCAACTAAACCAATCCAACAAAAAAACTCAAACCCCAAAAAACTACACAACCTATTTCCGTCAGTCGGTCCCACTCCAATTTCTGCCAATCGTCTGGCGAAAACTATTTATTTTTCCAAATTTCACAACTCTTTTCATTACACCCAATTTCGTATAATTTCGTTATCTACAAAAATTATATATATAATAATTAGAAATACTGACCCCCCCCCTCCATTTCCATGTTCCATGAATATTACAAGAAATACTCGTATTCCAAACTAATTACACCGACCACCTCTCTCTTTTATAAATTTTGTAAAACATAGGGATAGTCCGTGTTATAAGTTTCTATAGAAAATATAAAGTATAGGGATGGTCCATGTAATTAGTTTCAAAAATGAATATTTTTTGGGAGTAAGTGTAAAACATATGATAGTTAACGCAAATAATACTCCAGAAGTTTGCATAGTTTTTTTAGGTGTCCTCTTTCTCGAAGTTGGGTGGCTCAAAGCCATCCAACCGTCCAAGAGGAATTCGAATCCAAGATCTGTGCTCGGCCGGTCCCGGCACTACCACTACGCTAAGTGTCTTTGGAACAGAAGTTTGCATAGTTCAATCCATAGGTGAACCAAAACAAAAACAAAAACAAAAACAAAAAAATCTCACTCAATTAACATGATTATCATTTATGTTCCATTTAAAAGAAGCAAAGCTCATATAGATAAATATGCATCTAGTACATGGCGTACAGAAATTTCAACGGACGTTAACGCATGCACTCTGTGCTTCCAAGAGTGCATTGAACTCCTCCCTGGCCCTCAGCAGCCTCGGAGTGATGCAAGCAGAGGTCGGCGAGGGAGGATACGACACCACAGCCGCCGACGTCGAGAACCTGACATGGCGGTTCGACGATTCGTGCGACCTCCTCGGCCCCGCCGACTGTGACGTGCTCTTCTTCAGCCCGCCCCTCCGCTCGCCGTCGAAGACGAACGCGGCCTTCACGGGAGAATCGGTGTCGTCGCTTCCGCCCCGTATCAGCTCCAGCGGCAGGTCGAAGTACGCATTGACGGGCCCTCCGAGTTCCTCTTCGACGTCGCCGGGGACGGCAGAGGAGGCCCAAGACGCGCACTCGAACTTCTCGAGGGAGGCAATCCTGGAGAGCATGCTGCGTCGGCGCTCTTCTCTGCCTTCGCCATTGCCCATGGCTTGTGGTTTCTCGTCTCGTCTCGCTTGTGCTTCTTGTTTCTTCTTCTTCTTCGAGAATGCGGCGGGAAAGAACAAGCACAGAGCACCACAGTTGAATTCTTCATCTTCCATTTTGCTGCTGCGTCGAGGTTGCACGTATTCCTGTAATTCCTTTGAGCTCGACTTTGAGACCGCGTGAAGGCCTCCTACACTCTGAGGCTGGCTGATGTCGATAACATGTCGTCTCGAAAGAATGTCGAACTCGTCCGACGGTTGGGACGACCGACCGTCGCCGCACGACTTGCTTCGGAAGAGGCCCGACACCAGGCGAGGCGGCCACTGCTGCGCGAATTGCGACGACGGTGCGACCGAATGCCGGCGAGCCAAGTGGGGGATGGCCGGGCGAGGCACCCTGGTCGGGTTGCTGCACCACCGAAAGCCGTCGGCGGGAGATGGGCCCCACTTTGGCGACGACGACGCTGCCGTGCCCGGGAGGCTGCAGCTGACGAACCTCGGCCTCACAAGCGCCGGCGGGCCGGCTACGGGCGCGTGCTGCTTCAGCGACACGGGATCGACCGATATTTGTTTCTCCGCGTCAGGTTGCGGTCCTGGCTTCTGGTTCCTGATTGAGCTTTCATCGCTGCAGAAATCATCTTCGTCTTCGTCTTCATCTTCACCTGCACTTCTTCTTCTTCATCATCATCGTCTGTTTGGTCATATTCTTCCGACTCCTCGAAGGAGGATTCTTCGGAGGAGGAGGACTGCATGGCGATGTGTTCAGGAGTCGCTGCGAGAGAGGCGTGGAATGGTTTGTATTTGAACAGACTAAAAGCTCAGACTTGGTAGAAGGTGGATTGCATGATATGAGGAAGAGTGTTGTGCATGTTCGTTTATAACTAGATTCTGATCAATAATACCAAAACAAATAACAAGAATATTTGTAGTTAGACAAGTTTATAGTTGACTGGTTGTGTAGAACTTTACATGGCTATTTTTTTTTTTTAAATCCCCCGCACACACACAGTTGGAAGACTCGAATTTTGTCTGTCCCTCTGGATGTCGGCTATAATACTACTAGGCTAGAGAGCTCGGACTACATGGCTACTTTAAAGTGATGCATACCTGGCTGGCTTGCTGTTCCCTGCATTATTAACACTCCTGCACTCGGTCATGAAATTGATGTATACCTGGCTGTCCCAATACAACAATGCGACTCGCGAGCAACCGCACGTTGCCGCATCCCCCTCCCACCCCCACCCTCCTCCTGATTCGTGTCCAGCCGTCCCGCCGCCGTGTCCGCCCGCGTGATCGCTTCACTCTATTAATACAATTCTCTCTTCGTTCAGTCACAAAGACGCAACAAAACAATAAATTTTTATTTAATACATATTTTCTTCGAAGAGGAAAAGAAGTTTCTAAAAACTTTGTATTCTGTATAGAACCTTTTATAACTTGCACATTGTGGCAATGCAAGAAGTCTCAATCGGTGCGTGATCGCTTCACTCTATTAATTGTCTGACACGACTTGCTACTTGTGACGAGGGAACTAGTACTCTCGAAGTACTCAAAACTCAGTTGGGCAGAGTGCTCTCTTAGAGCATCTCCAACCCTATTGTCTTGTTTTGTGTGTGAATCCTATGTGGCATGAGGGACAAGACAATGTCTTGTATAGGTGGCAAAGTTATATTCACAAATGACAATGGGTTTAAAAAGTCATCTCCAATGCAAAAGTATTGAGAAGACAATACAAATAATTTTTTACAACTTCCAAGACAACTTTTACTCTTCTACTTCTTTTTTATAAATATTTTTATTCACAAATGATGATGTGGACATAAAGACATTGTGAAGTGCATTGTCTAGATCTAGACAACCAACTTCACATTGTCTTTGCCATGTCATTGCCATGTCAACTCCACACTTTATTTCACATTTGCATTGGAGAAGTACTTTTGGAAAAAATGGTTGTCATTCCTATGTGGCAACCATTTTTTTCAAACTCACAATAGGGTTGGAGATGCTCTTACGGTGTTCCCGTAGTTTTTTTAGTTGCACAAATCGAGGCTATTTCTAGCTTGACATTTTGAAACCCTCAGAATCTTCAATTCTCACAGGAATTGATGAATTCAGTAGCAAAGCCCTTGCAGGAACGCGTTTTGTTCGAAATGTCTGCCAATGATTCAGACGTTTGTGTTGGGTTCTGAGGCATGTGCCAGCATGTGGTTGTGAACGTTGGCGCAATAAGCATCGATCGTGCGCCACATAGTTGCCTGCATTTATTAGGGATATAACATTGTCACGACCCGCTCCCAGATTTCTGGATACGAGTCGGACACGTACAGCCTACGTTATAGACACAATGTAGTAAGCTGTATTTAATCTCAGGAAAACTCCAATGTCATGATATCAATCCTAAGCTCAATTACAGAACTAGTAAACGAAAATAATCCAGCACAAACTCACACGACCACAGATCACTATATATTTTTCATACATCATACATGTCCAGTATCCGAAAACAAATCCGGTAATCCTCATCATCAATATTATTATACATTTGCTATACAAAATATCTACAAAATATGATACAATCTAAATCACTACCAAATTACGGTACTTTAGCGACGGCAAATTAGCGACGGAAATTTTCCGTCGCTATCACCGTCGGATCACCGACGAATTTGTGACGGAATACCGACGGAAAGCAGTGGACAATTTTTTTTATTTTTTATGTCCATATCCGTCGCTATGCCGTCGATAGGTAGTCGGCCAAGTAGCGACGGTTTTATATCCGTCGCTAGAACGTCGCATATTTTGGCGGCAAAAGCCTAAAATATTGGCGCGAGATTTACTGACGACTTAGCGACGGAATAATCCGTCGCTACTCCGCGAGATTTACTGACGCATTAGCGACGGAATAATCCGTCGCTACTACTCTCGCTAAATTTACGTTCCAGACTTAAATTGAAACGACGGGGGAACTTTTTCATTCCCCCCAAATTTCACTCTCTCTCCTCTCTCTCTCTCTCTCCCGCGGTGATCGATCGGCGACCCCCTCTCCTCTCTCTCTCCCAAAGGTAATCCCCTCTCCTCTCCCTCTCCCTCTCTCTCTCTCTCTCTCTCTCTCTTTCTCGCTCTCTCTCTCTCGCCGCGCGCGCGTGGTCGTGTGCAGCGGGCCGGGGGCGTCGGGGCTGCGGGGGCGGCGTCGACTGCGGGGGGCGACGGTGGCGGCGGTGGCGGGAGGTGTGGAGGGGGCGGTGGGAGGGGCGGGAAGCGTTGGAGGGATGGGGGCCGCGGGGGCTGGCCGCGGGGTGCAGGGGGTTGCGGAGGGGGGCTGGCCGTGCGCGGGGGGAGGGGGGTGGAGGGGGCGGTGGGATCGAGGGGGCGGACAGCGTTGGGGGGGTACGATGGGGCGGGGGCTGGCCGCGGGGTGCGGGGGGGGGGGTATGTGTGGGGGGAGCTGGCCGGACACACACACACGGACACACACACACGGACACAGACACACGGATACACACACACCAGACATATATATATATATATATATATATATATATATATATAGGCATAATTTTAAGATGCTTAATTAGTTTACCTTATATATATAAGGTAAACTAATTATGGTAAACTAATTATGCCTATATATATATCTATATATAGGCATAATTAGTTTACCTTATTTTAGAGTATGACTACGTAGCTAGTGTGTAGAGTAGTATGGTTAGATCCTAGTGTAGAGTAGTATGTAGAGGAGTATGGCTACTAGTGTATATAGATATGTAGGTCCATGTGTATCTGTATCGGACTATCGCTATCGGTATCGAACTATCGCTATCGGTATCGGACTATCGCTATCAGTATCGACCGTATATACTTAGTATCGGGCGTAGCGGATTAGTATCGATCAGTATATAGGTTTGGGTTAAGATCAAGGTTCAAAGTATCGGTATCAGAATAGTAGGCCGAATAGGAGGCCGAGATAGTCGAATGTGAAGAAGGGAAGAAGGGAGGAGCAGATGGGTTCAGAGCCATGGTGGAGGAGGAGAAGTAACATGAGAGCAGTTTCCGCCGTAACATCTCCTGGCTCTGCTGGCAACTGAAGTCCAGATGCTACAAAGGACGATCCTTCGCTGAAATCGACTACAACACCCATCAGTTCAAGTTCATTCCTATATGAGTATATTCCAATGCCATAGAGGAAGGTCAACAAACTGATGGCTTCTATGGCATTGGAACTACTCATATAAGAATGAACTTGAACTGATGGGTGTTGTAGTCGATTTCAGCGAAGGATCGTCCTTTGTAGCATCTGGACTTCAGTTGCCAGCAGAGCCAGGAGATGTTACGGCAGAAACTGCTCTCATGTTACTTCTCCTCCTCCACCATGGCTCTGGACACATCTGCTCCTCCTTTCTTCCCTTCTTCTCGACTATCTCGGCCTCCTATTCGGCCTACTATTCCGATATGCGTTTGATACGGTCTACCTAACCTATATACTGATACTAATCTGATACTCTCTGATATTAAGTACATCCGACTTACTAGCTAGCGGATCCACCAGTTACATGATTATATACTAATTATGTTAGATTGTGATACTAAGTAGCCTCGTCGTAGGCCTAGCGTGTTATCCACAAGTTTAGTTTTTCTTACGATATGAGTATCGGTATCGGGCTATTAATTCTTATGTTTAGTTTGTCTTACGATACAGATATTCACATCAAATCGAGCATGAATCGTTACTTTGTTGATCGTACATGGATGTACAAACGACAACACGAGAGAAGAATTGGTGTGAGTGACGATTTTCAGGCAGGTGTGAAAGTATTCTTAAGTATGCCATGAGCAAAACTCAGTACATGGACGATAACAAAATCAAGTGTCCATGTGTTAATTGTCACAATAGACGTTTCGAAGAAGTGATGACTGTGAGAGATCATTTGACCCGTAAGGGTTTCGTACGTGATTACGGCCTGTGGTCATCGCAAGGTGAATTATATTCAGAAAACAGGCTGCAGAAGCTGGTACTTATGCTTTTGATGATAATGCTGCAACGGATGTCCTCGAAGACGACGGATGCTCTGTGGATTATGGAGACATGCAGAACCTTGCACGAGATATGGTGTATGCTGCGGCAGGGCCTAATTTTGATCCGGAGGATCCTAATCCCGAGGCAAAGGAGTTCTATGATATGTTTAAGGATGCAGATACTCCTCTATATCCTGGTTGTGAGACTCATTCCGCACTGTCTAGTGGAACACAAGATGCCCTTTCATCAAAAGTTACAAGAATTGTACTTTGTTGTATTGGTGCATGATTTTATCAGATTTTGTGTATCTAGCTTTTATTGTACTTCACTTCTGATTGTAATATTTATTTCAGTTTGGGATATTTGCGTATTATTGTATGAGTTTCTTTTTGCAGATGGCACTCCTAGGCCTACTCGTCTGGGCGGCACTCATCGCCCTGCTGCTGGTATGGATATGTTTAGGTTTATATTCATTTATAAATCTATGTTGTCGGTATTTTGTTTATGTGTTCTATTTACAGGGCATGGTTGCGAGCACCCGTACTGGTGGTGCTGGCCGTGGTCGTGGCGGTGGCGGCGGCGGCGGCGGTGGTGGTGGTGGTCGTGGGCGTGGGCGTGGGCGTGGTGGTAGCGGTCGTGGTCGCCAGCCGCATTCCCGGATGTGACCTCCGAGCCCGACTTGGAGAGCCCGATCACAGTCGTAAGTAAATTTAAGTTAATTTATTAAATTTGTTTCATTTTTCAAGTTAATAATCCAGTCGTTGCTTCTTTATAGGTTTTTCCCGTGGGATGCTGTCCGGATTCTAGGGTACATTATCCGGGATAACTACCATGGCCCCACATCAATTTTTCTGAGGTGCCTCAGGACATGAAGTACGTCTGGCTCGACGAGATGAGGGTATAAATCCGTCGGTGAATTATTAATTATTCTTTAAATCATTAAATTTTTTTACGTGATATTGAATTTGTATGTCAGAGGACGTTCTGGTGGCCCCCCCCATCGCGAGGAGGCGATCCGCAGGACCTACAAAGCCGCCGCCGGGAAGAAGATACGGGATGCGGTGTACGACCTTCGTACGGCGCATACGAGAAAGGACTGGATCCGGGCGGAGTACTATGAGCAGATGTTGGAGAAGATGGATACTCCGCAGTTCAAGCTGAAATCGGAGAAAGCTAAGGCTAATCGACAGGGCGCGGGTCTGCATACGGGGGGATCAAGGCCCCACGCATCGACGCGTGCAGATTTGGTGAGATAGCGCAAATTCAAATTTATTCTATTATTTAATTTCGTACTGTTAATATACGAAGTTAATTAAATTCTACGTATGCAGGTCCGACGGGCGGTGAAGCAGGGGAAAGAGGCGGAGACGGTCACCGCTCACGATGTATTCGTGCATACGCACAAGAGGCGGAAGGACGGGAGCTTCGTCGACGCGAGGGCCGAGGAGACTGATGTAAGTACTTACGTTTATGAGATTTATGTTAGAAATATAATTATTGTTAAGTTAATTAGATAAACTTAGGATTCAGACTATAACTTAGGGAAACATAGGATTTATATTATAACTTAGGAAAACTTATAGTACAAACACATTCATTGGATAGGCTGCGTATCGTGAGGCACTTAGTCGGCTTGAGATCGAGCCCCCTTCCGAGAATGTCGGCGAAACGACGCCCACCCAGACACACTCTTCTATGGCCGCTCGCTACGACAACGTGTTCGTAGAATCCGTCGACGGCGTTAGGAAAGGGCACGTCTACGGCTTAGGTTCCATGGCGCCCTCGTTGCAGCCGTCCCCGAGATATCCACCGCCTCCGCCTCCTCAGCGCCCCGGTTGACGATGTGAGGGCGCAGCTTACGACTCTGACCTCCGCGGTGTCAGATTTGCGGGCGATAGTGTTGGGGCGCTATCCGTCTGCTCCCGGTCCGTCTGCTCCCGGTCTGTCTACTGCTGCTGCCGGTGCTTCGGATCGACCTGGTCCTTCTTCCCCCGGACGGCTTTTGTTTAACCGCTCTGCGGACGCCCGCATCGTATCGGATAACACCATCTTGACGTTCCTTGACATGTTGTCGCCACAGCAGCTACGCGCGCTTCCAGACCATGTCTTGTCCCAAGTGCCGGCACACACGGTGGAGGAGTACATACGCAAAGCGGATACGGCGGCACGAGCACGAGACGATCCGACGGACGGGGTTTGATTTGTTTATGTTGTTGGTTTTGTAGACATTTGGATACATTGTATGATCGGATATTTTTTTTATGTTTGGATAATTTAATGTTGGATATTGGATGTATTGTGTTGGTAATATTTTGTTGGATATTGGATACGTTGGATATTGGTGTCGGATATGGATATTTTGCATATGGATATATGGTGTTCGATATTGGCTACGTTGGATATTCATGTTGGATATGGATATATGGTGTTGTATATGGATATTTGGCAGTTTGATATTGTGTTGGATGTGTTGTATAAACAGGAAAGAGTCTGTTTGCAGTATTTTTTTTTTCAAAAATTAGAAGTTAGCGACGGACAGGTGACCCCTCAGCGACGGATAGCCCGTCGCTAACTGGAGAAACTGAGGTTAGCGATAGATTGGCGAAGTAAAACCGTCGCTAACTGGAGAATTTTACATTGAACGACGGTTTAGCGACGGAATATCCGTCGACCTGGTTCTGTTGATATCAATAAATTTTACAGTTAGCGACGGATTGGCGACTAACTTACGGCGGACTGGCGACAAAGTCCCGACGGACTATCCGTCGCTAACTGTAGGAATTCAATTTTTCGACGGATTGGCGACGGAATATCCGTCGCTACCTGGAGAATTTTACCTTGAGCGACGGTTTAGCGACGGAATGTCCGTCGACCTGGTTCTGTTTTGATGTCCATAAATTTTGCAGTTAGCGACGGATTGGGGACTAACTTACGGCGGACTGGCGACAAAGTCCCAACGGAATATCCGTCTCTACCTGGAGAATTTTACAGTTAGCGACGGTTTAGCGACGGAATATCCGTCGACATGGTTCTGTTTGATGTCCATAAATTTTGCAGTTAGCGACGGATGTTTTGTCGCTAATACGACGCTAATCCGTCGTACACCTCGGCGGATTAGCGACAGCATAACGACGACCTGCCGTATGGAAAAATCTCTGATACGCTTTTACCGACAAATTTACGACGGATTAGCGACGGATATTGCGTATCAGAAAATCACTGATACGGTTTTGCCGACTCTTTAGCGACGGAGGTTTCCGTCGCTAACCCTATATCCTGATACATGTTTCGACGAAAGCTAGTCGGTAATCCGTCGCTATATATATTTAAATGCGCCGACGGTATCCGTCGCTAAGTCGTCGCTGAGCGACGGAGTAGCGACGGATATGTTTTAGCGACGAGGTTATTCCCGACGGCTGTTTTACCAAAATATCCGTCGGTAATCCGTCGGTATTTATTTTTGGCGACGGACTACCGACGGATATGGCCGTCGGTAAATCTATGTATTTTGGTAGTGAATGATATACCCTAATCTTCTATAGTCTTCCAGAAGCTTCCAGTAGTCGTCGTCCAACTAGTGTCATTCACATCCTCTTGCCCTGGTCTAATATGTCAACTATTCAGTCAGGAAAGGAGCAAACTAAAATTTACAACAGTGAGACAAATACAATATATGCACAAGTAAAGATGCAATGAACATGACTAACCTTAATCACCTGAGATGCATAATCGATTGAAATATGAAACAAGAAGATCATGACTCGTGATTTAAAATACATATGAAATATGTGACCGTCTGGATAAGATGATGAATAAGAACAAGTTATGGTACGGCTTAATCACACGTGCACAGGTTGTTCAATTAAGCTATCATCATGAATTCCTAAGTTGGACTTTGGTCACATACCACAGTATTTCCCCTCCCCAAGTACTAGTGAAGAACAAGCATAATAACCAGAAGCA
>JANAVB010016886.1:0-81062 GCA_029216955.1 Iris pallida | reverse complement strand
CAATAACAGCCTACAAATTCTCCCAATTTTGTCAAAAAATCACTGCCAACTTCAATAACTGAAGTAGTATAGAGAAGTACATGGTAGTACAATAAAGCTACAAGCAGCAGGCTATAGGCCATGCACACTGCAATGTACAGAGTATCAGAGTTTTAAGCTCAAGCTTGAGTATCAGAGTTATAACCAGCTATAACCTGCTTTTATACATTGAAGGAAATCTAGTGATCAAGGCACATGGTTAGTTACTTGAGAACCAAAGGAAAATGACACAGTACAATGGCTATTGGCAGATAGGTTCAGTATCAGGCATTAGCAAGTTAGCAAAGGAGATGAGCTCAGTAAAAGTCAAGTATTAGAGGCTTCTTCTCTTTACATGGCAATACTAAACCCAACACTTCAATTCTATCCTTATTCTAACATGGGGTATCAGACAATATGACATATATCCGAGTTCGCTAAGACCTGAGTCAATAAGCCAGGTCATCAAATTGCAATGTAGCTCATCAAGCAATTTTCATCCTAGTTAGTAAGCACAGTCAGTTGGTAATTAGTGAATAGAAAGGAATGTAAATCCTCACTATATATAAGAGTATAAGGAAAATGAGTCAGAGAGTTGAGTTGTTATTTCTTTCATTCCAGTTTTCCTTTACAGTTTTTCTATATGCCTAGGGAATTCACCCATTCGATACATTATACCGTATTTAAATGGTCCAACACACAAATTAAATTATATATTCACTGTAGAAGAAGTCTAAAATTAACTACAAAGCTTTTTAGCTAAGGACTTGCAAAACATGTTCCATCTACTCTGTACGAACTTTACTAATTTCTTCGAAATTGTATTCTCCCTTTCGATTGTACTGTTTGTAAATAGGAAAAAAAATGAAATTGTTACTGTCATGGTATATTATATTTAAATATACATGTCGATTAAGAAAAATATCATCTTTGGATTAAGTAAGGTTCGATCAGATGTGATCTCCTTCATATATCCCATCATGTAGTACCCATATTCGACATAGACGGCTTGTTCTGGCACCTAATCATAGAAAATTAAGCAAAGTCCTTACAAACTTGCATTTATTTTTCATCTATATTAACAAAAGAAATATAGTGTACCTTAATTGTTATCCAATTTAATTTAAATTTTTTGACTTGGTTTTCTATTTGAGCATGAAACATCCGAAGTCCACTATGCAAATTAAAGTGGATAATATTAATAGTCATTATTAAATCATCTAATTAGTACCATAACTATAGTTGTGACATCCATAAAATGGTAAAATATTGATGCATACCTTGTTACAATGTAAAGAAGATCATCATGGATGTAACTCTTCAAAGAGCCTAGATAATATGCTCTCATTAGTAACAGGTCAAAGACAACCAAAACCCAATGAAAACTGTAACACCATATAGCACCAAGATGTATAAGTTATCGAGTTAGTGAGAACTTGTAGAAGAAAAATAAGTAAGAAATGTATTACCTAGGGTTGTATGGCAAGAAAACAAGTCGACTTTGTTTTTGAGATATCAAACTGTTACAAATATTATGTGCCCTTGCATCCTGCATTTCATAAAAGTCTTTCAAACTAGACGAGGAGACTAGTCTCCTATTAATCAAGCAAACATCCTCAACAAGTTTTAGGTCCTTAAACCAATGTATAACAACCTATATATATATATATATATATTATATAATATATATATATATATATATATATATATATATATATATATATATATATATATATATATAGTTTGCAGATTATTTAGATCAACTTATTAATGTAATACAAAACTTGAAAAGTAAAGTATTCATGTAGGTTATGTATATTTGGATGCAATTAACTGATAGGGCACGCATTTTAATAATTTTTTGAAATCCTCATCGACAAGGCTTACAACTGTTGGGCTACCAAACAATTTGCCAGGAAATGGTACCGAAATTGCAATTTTTTCAACTATCAAGCGTCGTACCAGTTTAGCGAAGTAGTCCAATCTGGACGGATTTTGACTCTGAAATTGTGTTATATTTTAGGCATTCATTTGCTTATTGGGAGCTTCCTTACCCACCTGGATGCCTAAATTATGACACATTTTTAGAGTAAAAATGTATAAGCAATAATAATAATATAATATTTACACAAGAGAAACTTATAAATAAATTGACTACCTCTCTAATTAGAGTACCATGAAGAACTAAATCGTTTGGCCAAAGTATGTGATGTCCAATAGCATCCTTAACCTTAGTCAGATGGATATCTTGAGGTGGAATAGGAAGCAATGCATCCACGTCCAATACCAATACGATGGACATAATAACATTGGTGGCTTGTATTCCAAAATAGTTCCTTTGGCAACAATGTTGTCGACGAAACCCACAGCCAATTGGCAATCTTCTACCTTATTGAAAGAAAGCATATAGAAAATTGCATGTCCATTTATTACTTCCATTTTAGTACCATATGGACTAGGATTTCAAGGAATAAAGAAACTGACATGTAGTACCTTTGTTTTATTTTTCTCACTAGGTTTTGTTGCATCAACATCCATATCTTGATCAGTTTGGAGAGGAGATTTTGCACTTACACCTTTTCAGAAAAGTTAGAACCGGTATCATAAAAGTTTAAACAAATATTAAAAATTAGTATCTACTTAAACTGTAGGAATTTTTTGCTGCTAGTCCAAGTAGATAGTGTGTGTGTTCAAGTAGATAGTGGGTGGCACCAGAAAAGTTCAAGTAGATAGTATTTAGAACTGGTTTCAGAAAAGTTCAAGTAGATAGTGTGTGTACTTTACACCAAAATCGAAAATGTGGATGAAATAAACTTGTTTCATATTCCTTGGCCTCTGCAATCCTTCGAAAGCATAACTCGGTGCATTCGTGGTAGGGATTGGAGGAATTGGAAAGTTGGAACCGGTATCGGATAAAGATGTAGCACAGAGACCTTTTGAAAGTAAGTTACTTATCATCTTATTTTTCCTCTCAATCTCATCAAGCAACTGCTTTTCTCCTCCTCCCAACCAGTCAGAGTTTTTAGGTGTGTTGAAAGAAAATCTTGGGGTGACATATTTTCTCATGGCCGTAACACGACCACTGTGTTGGGGCCTCTCCATTACATATCCAAAGCATCTATGTTTTAAGGAATGAACAACTCTCCAGAACTTATTTTTTTGCTTCCCTTCATCCTATGAAAAGAAGAAATTTATGTTAGCATCGTAATATAAAGTTGTGCAAAAAGAATGAAAATGAAATACAGTTAAGATGCTTACAATCTTATCCACCATTACTTGTGTGACTGGATCATAAAATATCGATGGATCATCATCTTCATCAGCATCTTTATTATCACCCCTAGTATTTTTTTGTAGAACTGGTGCCTACATCTCGCTTTTGCTTCTTTTGAGCTAGCTTCCAAAATAGATAGCGGCCTATTTGCTTCTCAGTATTTGTACCGTCTTCCTTCTGTTATTTAGGAAAACTCATTATATAAAATGAACATTCTATAAAATAATGACTTCAAATTCTAAATAAGATATATAAAACACATTATTATATCACTTACAATTTCTTCTCTTAAACCGGCATAGCCTTTCTGGCTTAGCCTATGGTTATATACATGCTTTATTCTCCGGCTTTGTTTCTCTTTGTGCGGGACTGAAATGATAATATAATTTTTTATGGTAAGTAAGAATTTTGAAGTTGCAAAGTTAAACATATTAATACTATGATACCTGAAAGTCGTTAGAAAAATGAGATGTCACAAATTTAGACCATTCATTTTGATTGATAAATGTAACACCCCAGTCCTAAAATACGTAGGACTAGGAGATCGTATACATGCTAGCTACGTTTTGAGAGGACTCCAGCCATCTCGAATACGTATAAGTTGTTTGGTTGTTCTAGATCAACTATATCACAATCCACTAAATATCGTTGATAATAATGAATCAAGTGCAGTAAGGTTGACCAGACCATAATATACTGATTCTGGACTAGATAAATATGTTAGAGTGGATCCCCAATAACACATTTAATGAATAAGCTAAAAAAAGTAGAAGCTTGTACAAGACTAGACTATAATGCACGCAAGAATCAAATATAGGACAAAATCTAAATACGGAAAAGAGATAAAACATCAACGAAATATACCTGCAGTCTTTGTGTAGCAATCATCCTCCATCAGTGTACCGTACCTTTATCTAATACTTAGAGAGATCACCAGGTCCTCAGGGGACTAGCAAGACACATAGTATACATGTCTACTATACAGTAAATAATAAGCAAGAAAATTAGAATAACAAGTAGAGGAAAAGATAACACATAAAGGAACTCTACAGATGGTGACATGTCATGAGAATATAATATTAATCATGGCTATAGGTGCATGTGATAAAACTACAGCCCGGTGAGGCACTAACAGTCCTATAATAGGTGCTCTATCGTAGCCCGGGGAGGCACTAAGAATAGAGGTATAGCCACAGCTAATCAAATATTCTCTCCTAAGGTACTAGAAACTCAAGTCTATCTAGTCATGCGGGTCAAACAGGTCTGGAGAAACATGGCACATGCATATGAATACTATCACTTGACACGAATAAGATAGAAAAGATAGAACAAGTAAATATGGAAAAAAAAGTAACAATCTACGTGCACATGAAACTAGAAAGTAACCATAAATGAAGCAAGAAAAATATATAACCAAGGAAGAAGGAATGGAACTATAGAAAATCATGTAAATACTGTAAAGTTTGGCAAGGTGTACTTGCCTGGAGTTTTGTCCAATCTGTGTGGAGAGTGCAGAACCAAAATCTACCCGAACCATCCATGAACGAGTGAATCATACTCCATGCAATATCTACCAACCCAAATCATAAACAAATATGCATTATTTACTAAATACAATTTTGACTAACCACTCCTACCTAGAAAGTTTGGGTCGTTCTAAGTCGTGTAATACCCATATAAACCATTTTATTAATCATACCACATAGAGCTAGGTTATACTAATCTCTATGATCACTATTCGTTAATATTTTACAAACTCTAGGTTCAAATATTACGTTTGCATCTCGTAATTCATGCAATGAAATCTATGCCACATGAATCGAGACAAGATGATTAACCACATGGTTAAAAATCTTGTCTTAGCGATCCATACGGTCGCTTTGTCAATTTCAGCAATGTGAGATCACTAGAATTGACGGATCTTAGTTTCGATGCTCGAATTCCAAAATACGAACATAATATAAATTAATAACTTACTACAAATGTACTTACCATATATAGACCTTAATAATATATTTATACCGAAACTAGTCATATTGACTACTCTATTTAATATAACATATATATTATTAAATCTACATATAAAAGTAATATATTATTAACATAAAATATCATTTTTAATTCTGAAAAATGTTTATAAATATTATATATAAATAAATAATATATTTTATAAATAAAAAAATATTGTACATGATTTGTATTGATTCTACAACATTATTCCTATACTTGATTTGCGATTTGAGGCCCAAGTTTAAAAATATTAAATTCTATAAAAATTCCAAAAATTTGTTAAAATAGTATTTATAATGTTAAACCTTGCACAACATAAAGTTCAATATGGTTTCATGGAGTTTTGACACTTTTGGACACAAGAAAAGCAGAATTTTTTGGAGGTCAGTGACATGACAAATGTCATAAATTTTTAAAAAAAGAAAAAGAATGTGAAACCTATTCTAAAGATATGCATCGAAAAGGTATCGATGTCTAGATTCTGAATAAAATATAAAAAGACTAAAAACTGACCTTAGATAGGTAAAAAAAATGGATCACAACTAAATTCGTGAATTCTGGATACCCTGTCATAGAATCGATGCCACGGACAAACTGCTTGGAACTGGGGGATCCGACGATCAGAGGTTGGAATAGAGACACAAAGATAACTCTTAAATTTGGTTTGAAGTAAAATGGATAAGAAAAAGTTGATGAAATCTCGACTACAAGTTAACTAACCTACTGTGACGAATTCAGCTTCGGTCGACTTTGGGTGCCTTCCGTGCCTCGTAACGATCAAATTATGGGTTTAGGCTCCTTGGAAAGGTGCCTAGATATTAGGAGGGTGTCTTAGGGTCAAGATGAAGGTAGTAGGAGGGTTGGAAGAGGTCGGGGTGATGAGTTTCTTTGGGGTGGAAAGAAAAGTGCAAAAATAGAAAAAAAATTGCCGGGTTTTAGTAGAAAAATATATAAAAGTGTACATAAATCCCAGATGGGAAAGATTCACATAAGGGGAAATAAGGTGGGGTGGAGTAGGATTTGACTTGGTGGAATTTGATTGTATATTCTAAAAGATATGCCAATTCTATCTCCTAGGATTTAAATTGGTTCCAAAATAGGAAAGTTGTTATAGGATTTGATTTAAATTAGATTTGATTAATGTGTCTGCATATTAATCCAAAAAAATTAATCTAAGATATGTCTAATAGGTTAGGATACCCTAGGATAGGCTCCACAGGTCCCTAGTTGGACTAGTTTTGTGTCGGTAGAATTTTTGTGATCGATTTGAGTACAATAAGTCTATAGTTTCGACTTGTGTGCCACTTAAGATAAACTAGCACATGGAAACTCAATTGAGTGGCACACCAATGACATGTGCATAGTAGGCTCGTAATGGGACAAAACCTATATTGGGTCAAATGATTTGGATCGAAGTTGGGCCTTAATTGCTAATTGGAAAGCTAGCCAAATTTTACGGAAGAGACTAAAATGATTATTTTACACCTAAAGTTGCACATGAAAAAATATAGCACAAAAAAACATGTTTGGATGGGACATGATTATCAGACTGAAGGTGGACTCGTCTAGAATACAATGATGGGGATAAATTTAAGAAATTGATAATTATTGTGCTTCAAAAATCAAAACTACAGAATAGTACATCTATATTCATAATTAAAAATAAAAAAAATCTAATTTAATAAATAGAAAATATATAAATAGATAAAAAAAATAATTCTAAAAAATCAGGGTCTTTAACCTTAAAAGAATTTTGTCCTCGAAATTAAATAACTCAATAATGATACGGGTGAAGACGATTTTCAACCACTGAACAATGATCGATCTGGTCTTCAAATATTTAAGAACCATAGTCTAAAAGATTGCCACTCTAGCCTAAAAGAAATAACTGGCAAGCTAATACTAATTCAACTATCGGTAATTATTGTTCTACCATCCATGGGCACTAATTTCTTCCTAAATTTGAAAGGTTGCCAACTTATTTACCTACTAGGGATCCTCATATGTTATTGTGATTATCTAGGTTGAGCTTATGAAACTTCTAAATTGTACATCTAATCTAGACATCTAGTTATATCTTTTATTGTAGAAGCATGGAAAAGAATAAAGAAAGACCTATGCGGCTCCGATAGAGAGGTCCCCATGCGGCTCAGGATCCCCAAGAGGCTCAGAAGTCCATGCGGCTGAAGGGTCCATGCGGCTCGGATAGATCCATACTGCTCAGAAAGAAGCCACATGGTCAACAATTTTTCTCTACATTCGGCTGCATTTAATGCCCTGACGGCTGCTCTGACAAATAACAGCCATGACAGCTCTGACATAAAGACGCAATAATGACTGATATGATGGCGTGTTCATGGAAAAGAGGAGAAAATCTTCTTATAGCTAGCAAAATCCAACAAGTCCCGAGGCCACTCCATGCGGCCGCTTACTTCATGCGGCTGCCCATCTGCATGCGGATGCCTATCCCCATGCGGCTGCCCATCGACATGCGGCTGCCTATCTCCATGCGGCTTTCCATCTGTATGCGGTTGCCTATCCCCATGTGGCTTCCCATCTGCATGCGGCTGCCTATCCTCATGCGGCTGCCCCTCTGCATGCGGCTGCCTATCCTCATGCGGCTGCCCATCCACGTGCAGTTGCAGGTTTCATGCGGCTGAGAGAACCCCCCCATTTACGGCTCGGCCAGGACGGTCCAATTGAGACACGTGACAGTCTTATCTTCCCTAGAATTATGGGTGCTAATAAATTCTAACAAAATTAGATTTGTTACAATCGTCATAATTGCCCTGATCAAATCAAATCAAGCAAATTGGACACGTGGCAGGCAATCACAAATCACGAAGATTCATGGCAATCAACATTTATTGCCCACAGAGATTTGATGTAATCCACATTAATTACCTAGATTTGCTACAATCAGAATAAATGGCCCAGATTCATTGATCCTTAACGGCCGACATATCAAGGAGGCAATCATTACAAACCCTAATAATCGTATCCCAATCCTATAAATAGCAAGGTGCCATTCCCTTACAAAAAGGGGATTTTCTGGAGCACTAGAGCAGAGGAGACCTGAGGAGAGCAGGGAAAAAGAGAGAGAGCACTACAGAGACATCCCGAGATCCAGCAACCAAAGGCGCAAGGGAGTCTCCCCACACATCCAAGAGCATTTCTTCCCCGGAGCCAAGGCTGCATCCGATCGTCCAAGGAGTAAGGCAGAGCTGTCGTCGCTCTCCCCTCTATCGTCACCCCCTAGAATCTAAAATAAATAATTGTACTTAGATTGCTGTACCTAGGTTTTTGTTCCTAGGCTTTCTTTATGTAATGTCCGTGGTTTGTATTACGTATTCTGGTATATGTGTACGTATCTTGACTCGTATTTCATGTCTCTTGGCTGTGTTCGGTTAGGTTCGGCTTGATTTGGTTCGGTTTGGGTTGGAGTGCAAACTCCCACTTACCACTTCCCCCTTCCTTTATTAGCCGCCCACTTTTCTCTCTCTCCTCATTACTTCTCCTTCCTCCACCATTACTCTTCTTCACCTACCAGGAAGAGAGCTAGGCAAGTGTAACTTGCTTCACGAAGGAACTCCCATTTTGTTGTTCTATTCTCTTCTCCTCAAGATCCTAAGCCTCTTTTGTACTTTGTGTTTTCAAATTCTATGGCTCATTTTACGTAGATCTAAGTTTCTAGTATTTTCGATCTTCTTGGTTTTGATCTACTAAAATAGCTTGTTTTAACTAAGAGTTTCATGTAGAAGGCCTCATGATTTTACACAAGTTTGTTTTTGGGATGGCCGGATTTCACCAAGTCCTGGCCGAGATGGAGTTCCTGAGCTTTTATGCATGGTTGTAATGACCATGGGGAGACGATAAAGTTTTACGCACACGTTTTAATGTGGTAGCGTAGTGTTTAGCCCTTACGCCCACGTTTTACGTGTCAGCGTGTTATATCAGTCTTTACGCACACGCATTGCGTGCCAGCATAGTATTCAGCTTTTACGCTCACGTCTTAACGCGTTAGCGTAGTTCCCTTTTACGCACACGCATCGCATGCTAGCGTACTTCATTTTACGTTGAGCTGTTCGATTTTATGCTCGGGACTCTCCCGCTCGCGTAAAATCAAGCTCGCGTAAAATCCCTAGCTCGAGCAGACCTTCACGAGCGTAAAGTTGCCCGAGTTTTTCCTCGCGTAAAGTTTTACTCGCGTAAAGATTGCCCGAGAGTTCACGCGCGTAAACGCGCGTACTATCTCGCTAACGTAAAGCCTGGCTAGCGTAAAATCCCATCCGTATGCTCCCTTGCTAGTGAAGGTCTGCTCGAGCTAGGGATTGATAATTTTATGTGCGTACTATCCCATTTTATATCCTTACGCCTTTTGTCATAAACTTGATAATCACGAATTTATCTAATATGTTTGGAATGATAATTGAACACGGCATGGTATGACAAGTATACCTGACATGATTATCTCGAATTGCTGTTGCGGCAGCTAACATGACCTGACATGACCTAACAAGAATGATTGACCTGGACACCGTGGACGATTGTGTTTGTACAAATAAACAAGTACTGTCTTGCATCATGTCTAGGACGGGGACCCCTGAATACCACGGTCAGGGGCACCTACTGAGATTGACTAAGGCTAATTAACTAGAATAATTTACTAGACATGAAGAGATTCCCCGTTACAGGCAATCCTATTATCTGGGCGCATTTAGTAGACTTGTAGCCTACCGGAGTAGGGCACATTTCCAGCACACAGTCATGTGGTGCACCATTAATAAACGGACATTCGACCTGGATAACCGGATGGTCTGCAGGGCTTGTGGCTGTTGGGATAATCTCATTGCATCTTGCTAGTAACTAGGCCTGTGATAACCCTAGTTAGTTAATGTATCAAGCCGTACTCATTGCTTGGCCGTGATTGATTGGATGGATTCTAGCCCTATCTAATTGTCATGATCCTGTACAAGATTGTATCATGACCTGATAAATGTTGAGATACCAAGTTCTGTTCAGATGAAGGGTTAAAACCCTGGTCCTTGTTTGGTTCAAGGGTTGTAACTTGGCTATCTGAATAGTTCTATGGTTACCTTATCATATATCGTCCTGATTATGTGTGCTTGTCTTAACAATAACGATCAGGGGTCCAGTTCTGTTCAGGCGAAGGGTTACAACCCCGGTCCTTGTTTGGTTTAAGGGTTGTAACCTGGCTCTAGGAGCAGTTCTGTATCCTCTCTTCATTTATTGTCTTATTGCAACCCCATGCCATGCTCGTCATATTTTACCTTACCTTAATACCATGATTATTTATACTAGCCTTAGCAATAAAGATCGGAGGTCCAGTTCTGTTCAGGCGAAGGGTTACAACCCCGGTCTTTGTTTGGTTTAAGGATTGTAACCTGGCTCCCGGAGCAGTTCTGTGTCCTTTCTTCATTTATTGTCTTCACTGTACCAATAATATTTGAGACGAATTTCTATTCAAGTGAAGGGCTGCAACCCCGGTCCTTGTTTGGTTTAAGGGTTGTGACCTGGCTACTTGAATGGTTTCTTCGTACTCAGTTTACTGTTGTTATCTCTATTATTATCAGTTTTTTATTTATTATTTATCTTAAATACTCTATTGTGATATGCTGGTTTTAGTTCCTAAGTGAAGCCTC
The DNA here is from genome assembly GCA_029216955.1 of Iris pallida. Lineage (NCBI taxonomy): Eukaryota > Viridiplantae > Streptophyta > Magnoliopsida > Asparagales > Iridaceae > Iris > Iris pallida. The sequence goes on along the minus strand of JANAVB010016886.1, from coordinate 70,097 downwards.
CTTTATGGCACTTGCTCTTTCTGGGGTCTGACCCAGCTGGTTTTGTGTGGCCAGATATCGGAGCAGCTTCAGAGGTTACCTTCCTGCCAGATGGTGGCCACCAGGCGTAACCCTGGCAACGAGTGGGTTTTTTTTTGTTCTGCCACTTCATTGTAAACTATTCTTTTGAGGCATTTAGCCGACGAGCACGTGTTAGCTCGGTTGCACCTATATTTACTATCTGTCTACGGGCTATAACATGATTGACAAATCCTAAGGTTGATCATGTATGACTAAACTCTTGCTAGTCTTCACATTTTGTACGACTAGCTTCATGATCATCCAATATGTAATGTATGGGACGCCTTACTATTGTATATTTAATGTTCTAATATCTTGTGACTGCTACTACTTGCTTGTGATTGAGACACTAGGCTCGTTCATGACCATAGGAGACTGATGGATTGTAGTTAAACCCTCATGTATCTAGACAGCCGTGACCGTATATCGAGGTGGGTTGCACTTCAATATACGTAGCTGCCTATGTGCGCCCCCGCTCTCCAGTATTCTGGTTCTGGGTGTGACATAGTTTAAGTGGGCCTATGCAGGTCTGTAAATCAAGATATGTGAGGGTTTACCGAATAGATGTCTCAATCAGTACTCTCCCTTGATCTCTGCTCGTATCCTCTTGATTCCTGAAAATCTTGACCTGTTCACATGTTTGTATCGTTTATCTGTCCTGGTTCTTCCTTATTGTCCCCTATGTCGTCTTCTTCAGCGGCATTATTCCTGGACCTACCGATCAGTAAGGCAGAGCACCTCCTGCAGACCAGCAACAACCTGGAGATCAAGCCCAACATTCAGGAGTAGCTTTCAGGGTCATGCCTTCTGAAGAAGAGCCACCAGTTCAGCCCGTCCAACCTGCAGATCCTGACGATGGCACTTTGGTGGATCTTATCAGGTCCCTATTAGCTTTCCAGGATCATCGCGGAGATGTTTTGTACCAGGCGATGGCAGATGCTTTGACCAGAGGAGGTCATGAGGGTAACAGCGCGGCTAGCAGCTTCAAGCGCTTGAACCCTCACTTCTTCGATGGCAGTGAAGATACGATCGCTGCAGATGCATGGCTTCAGGATACGGAAGTGATTCTAGAAGCAGCCATGACTCCAGAGAATGTGAAGGTGGCCGTGGTGCGCCTACAGTTATTGGATCTTGCCCGCAGCTGGTGGGCATCGCAGGCTGTCGGATTAGTGGCGCCCGTTGCCTGGGCAGTCTTCAGGGAAGGATTCCAGACCAAGTATTTTGATGTTGTAGCTCGGTATGATCTACAGACGAGGTTTACCAATCTGAAGCAGATGGGCAGGACGGTCGATGGATATGCGGTCGAGTTCTCCAGACTTAGTCGGTTTGCTCCTACCTTGGTAGCGACCGAGTACGACAGAGCCCAGCGGTTCCAGCAGGGGCTTCACTTGGAGATTCTCTTGGCCGTAGAGCAGTTTGAGCATCAGACCTTTGATGCAGTACATAGGGTAGCTCGGAGGCATGAGTATACCTCCCAGAGGATCATGGATAGGACCGAAGGTCGGAAGCGATCCCAATGAATCAGTCATCAGTACCAGCCCCGGCAGCCAAGGCTTTGACCATCGGAGCTCTGAGGCGGGCGGCCTCAGTGACATCGGTTAAGCATTCCACCCCAACGAACCCTCAGCAGCAGAAGCAGAAGCAGTCTTTCGCAGTGGAATGTTCACACTGCGGGAAGCCAGGGCATGTGATATCAGAGTGTCGTAGAGCACAGGGTTTGTGCTTGGTTTGTGGTGCCCCAGACCACAGGATTGGAAGCTGTCCGAACAGGGGGAGTTCGTCAGCCTTCTCTAGTCCTTCAGTTAGAGGACCAGTGCCAGTCCAGCAGCAGCAGCCGTAGTACCCGTTCCCGAGGCCATTGCTGACGCAGGCCCAGGCATTCCAGCAGCAGAGACCGCAACAATATGCCCAAGCCCAAGCCTTGATCCAGAGCAGGCAGAGAAATTTTCAGCAGAGGGATCCCGTACCCAGAGGACATGGTCACGTGCTGGCTTTGACCATGGGAGAGGAAGGATTCACCCGGTGAGGTAGTGGCAGGTACTATTCTTGTCAACACCTTTCCAGCTTTCGTATTATTTGATTCTGGTGCCTCGCATTCATTTATGTCTGCACGATTCGCGACACGGATAGGATTAGAGCCCGAGTCATTATCAGTAAGGCTCAATATACTTACTGGTAATGGACTTGTGGGAGTAGATAGAGTATTTTCCTCATGTCAGATCATAGTTAGCGGTAGAGAATTCTCTGCTAGATTGATAGAGTTCCCGATGGCCGACTATGAGGTGGTATTAGGGATGGATTGGTTGAGAGACCAGTATGCTAGGATAGACTACCATGTTGGCAGGATTGTTTTTGGCATTCTAGGCGAGCCAAAGTTTTCCTTCTTCCGATGCGAAGTTGAACCTTCTCCTCCCGTATTGCGGATGGCAGTAGCAACAGTGCAGTTACCCCGGATCGTCGAAGAGTTCCCTGATGTTTTCCCCGAAGAGCTACTAGGAATGCCGCCAGAGCGAGAGAGTTCACTATCGACTTGATTCCCGGAACAGCCCCAATGTCAGAGAGAGTCTACAGGATGGCGTCGTCAGAGCTAGAGATATTGTACAAGATGATTGAAGAACTCAGAACCAAGGGATTCATTCGTGCTAGTGGATCGCCTAGGGGAGCGCCGATGCTTCTTATGAAAAAAGAAGGATGGTACGTCCAGATTATGTGTTGACTATCGTACCTTGAACTCAGTAACAATCAAGAACATATACCCTCTCCCGAGAATAGATGACTTATTTGATCAACTCAAAGGGGCGTCAGTATTTTCGAAGATTGACTTGCAGTCAGGATACCATCAGATCCGAGTTAGAGAGCAGGACATCCCGAAGACAGCTTTCAGATCCTGGTATGGGCATTGGGAGTTCCTTGTCATGCCCTCTGGAGCAACCAATGCGCCGGCTATATTCATGGACCTCATGAATCGCATCTTCATGCCTTATTTGGATCAGTTCGTGATTGTGATCCTAGACAATGGTTTACAGCAAGAGTAAAGCGGAGCATGAGCAGCATCTCCGAGTTATCCTCCAGATTCTTCGTGAGCACCAATTGTATGCCAAGTTCAGGAAATACGAGTTCTGGCTCGATCGTATTTCATACTTGGGTCATATCATCACCAGAGGAGGAGTAGAAGTGGATCCCCAGAAGATCGTGGCTATAGAATCATAGCCCGTACCTAGCACAGTTGCAGAGGTTCGTAGCTTTCTTGGATTGGCCGGCTACTATCGGCGACTTGTTTCAGACTTTGCTCGAGTTTCAGCGCCATTGACCCAGTTGACCCGCAAGGATGTACAGTTTGCTTGGACAACAGAGTGCTAGGATTCTTTTGAGAAGTTGAAGCGAGGCTTGATCGCGGCACCCATTCTCACGCTTCCAGATGGAACCGGGGGATTCACAATATATTACGATACTTCAGGCAGAGGTTTAGGATGTGTTCTGATGTAGCATGGGAAGGTAATAGCTTATGCGTCACGCCTTCGTGATCGTGAGAGGAATTACCCAACCCATGACTTGGAGTTGGTAGCAGTAGTGTTTGCGCTTAAGTTGTGGAGACACTACTTGTATGGAGATAGGGTGGAGATTTTCACCGACCATAAGAGCCTGAAGTATGTGTTCACCCAGAAGAATCTTAACATGCATCATAGGAGATGGCTGGAGCTTCTTGTGGATTATGATGTCAACCTGCAGTATCACCCAGGGAAGGCCAATATCGTAGCAGATGTATTGAGCAGAAGAGCCGGAGTTTATCTTCTAACAGCGCAACCAGAGTTGTTAGCGGATCTTCAGAGGATGGGCATAGAAGTTGTCCTTCCTACCAATAAGGCATTGATGGCCAGTATGCAAGTTCAGTCCACTATAGTCGAGAGGATCCGGATGGCACAGTCAGCAGATTTCAAGCTTCAGCGACTCAGAGCAGAGTGTGAGACGGGACGTAGACCAAAGTTATGCATTCATGATGATGGTACACTTCGACAAAGCGTCTTTGTGTACCCAGCGGAGATATCAGACGGAAGATCATGGAAGAAGCTCACAGTTCGCAGTATTCTATTCATCCTAGTGGTACGAAGATGTACCGTGACATCCGGCAGCACTTTTGGTGGAATAGTATGAAGCGGGAGATAGCCCAATTTGTCTCTCGGTGTTTGGTTTGCCAACAAGTCAAGGCTGAACATCAGAGGTCAGCTGGACTTCTTCAGCCCTTGCCGATTCCAGAATAGAAATTGGAGCATATAACCTTGGATTTCGTGACTGGATTACCTAGATCCCCAGATGGTAGAGATGTTATCTGGGTTATAGTCGACCAGCTCACGAAGGTGGCTCACTTTCTTCCGTTCAGAGTAGGTCAGTCGACGGCTCAGCTAGCAGAAATGTACCTCAGGTTGATAGCCAGGATGCATGGAGTACCGGTCAGTATCACCTCGGATCGAGATTCCAGATTCACTTTACACTTTTTGACAGAGTCTCCAGAAGAGTTTCTCCAGTTCAGTTCAGACTATCACCCGCAGACCGATGGCCAGTCGAAACGTACGATCCAGACTCTTGAAGATATGTGCGGTCATGTACACTCGACTTTGGTGGTTCGTGGGAAGATCACCTGCATCTGGTGGAGTTCTCGTACAACAACAGTTTCCAGGCCAGTATCCAGATGGCACCGTTCGAGGCACTATATGGTAGGAAGTGCCGATCCCCGCTAGCATGGGACGATATTGGAGAAAGACGGATGCTCGGTCCGAAACTTATTGCCCAGACAATCGAAGTGGTCAGGAGAGTCCGGGATCATCTTCGCGCTGCTCAAGATCGCCAGTGTCATTGGGCCGATTCTTATCGGCACCTTCTTGAGTCTTCTGTCGGCGACCATGTATTCCTGAGGATTTTGCCTAACCGTGGCGTCATTCGTTTCGGCGTACGAGGAAAGCTTAGTCCTAGGTATATAGGGCCGTTCGATATCCTGGAGCGAGTAGGAGATGTGTCCTATCTCGCTTTTCCGTCGTCGCTAAGCGAGGTATATGACGTATTCCATGTATCCCAACTACGACGATATATCCCGGATCCGAGTCATGTCCTTGATCATTCAGAATTGGTTGTTGGTACCAATCTTTCGTATGAGGAGAGGCCCGTATCCATATTGGACCGAAGAGAGAAGATACTCAAGAACAAGACTATCAAGTTAGTCTGTGTTGCTTGGGGTCATCACTCTTTGGGTGAGTCAACATGGGAGCGTGAGGATGATATCCGATCGCGATATCCGACCTGTTTGACTCGTGAGGTATAATGTCTTCCTTATGCCACATGGGTTCGATTCCTTGCTTGCATGATTGATTGCCTGATTGCTTGACTAGTATAGCTTGTCTATGATTAATATAGCTTGTCTTTGCATCTCTAGCATCTTGATTAAATTCCGAGGACGGAATTCTTTTAAGGTGGGTAGAGTTGTAATGGCTGTGGTTTGTATTACGTATTCTGGTATATGTTTATCTTGACTCGTATTTCATGTCTCTTGGCTGGGTTTGGTTAGGTTCGGCTTGATTTGGTTCGGTTTGGGTTGGAGTGCAAACTCCCACCTACCACTTCCCCCTTCCTTTATTAGTCGCCCACTTTTCTCTCTCTCCTCATTTCTTCTCCTCCCCCCACCATTACTCTTCTTCACCTACCAGGAAGAGTGCTAGGCAAGTGTAACTTGCTTCACGAAGGAACTCCCATTTTGTTGTTCCATTCTCTTCTCCTCAAGATCCTAAGCCTCTTTTGTACTTAGTGTTTTCAAATTCTATGGCTCATTTTACGTAGATCTAAGTTTCTAGTATTTTCGATCTTCTTGGTTTTGATCTACTAAAATAGCTTGTTTTCGAAAACTAAGAGTTCCATGTAGAAGGCCTCATGATTTTACACAAGTTTGGTTTTGGGATGGCCGAATTTCACCAAGTCCTGGTCGAGATGGAGTTCCTGAGCTTTTACGCATGGTTGTATTAACCATGGGGAAGATGAAGTTTTACGCACACGTTTTAACGTGTTAGCGTAGTGTTTAGCCCTTACGTTCACGTTTTACGTGTCAGCGTGTTATATCAGTCTTTACGCACACGCATTGCGTGCCAGCGTAGTATTCAGCTTTTACGCTCACGTCTTAACGCGTTAGCATAGTTCCCTTTTACGCACACGCATCGCGTGCCAGCGTACTTCATTTTACGCTAGCTGTTTGATTTTACGATCTGGACTCTCCCGCTTGCGTAAAATCATGCTCACGTAAAATCCCTAGCTCGAGCAGACCTTCACGAGCGTAAAGTTGCCCGAGTTTTTCCTCGCGTAAAGTCTGCTCGAGAGTTCATGTGCGTAAAATTTTACGCGCGTACTATCTCGCTAGAGTAAAGCCTGGCTAGCGTAAAATCCCATCCATATGCTCCCTTGCTAGCGTAAAGCTCACGCGTGAAGCTTCACTAGCGTAACCGGTAGTACGTGCGTAGAGACTTGAGTTCCTATGGCTATACCTTTACTTTTGTCATGAACATGATAATCATGAATTTATCTAATATGTTTGGAATGATAATTGAACACGACATGGTATGACAAGTATACCTGACATGATTATCTCGAATTGCTGTTGCGGCGGCTAACATGACCTGACATGACCTAACAAGAATGATTGACCTGGACACCTTGGACAATTGTGTTTGTACAAATAAACAAGTACTGTCTTGCATCATGTCTAGGACGGGGACCCCTGAATACCACGGTCAGGGGCACCTACTGAAATTGACTAAGGCTAATTAACTAGAATAATTCAGTAGACATGAAGAGATTCCCCGCTACAGGCAATCCCGTTATCTGGGCGCATTTAGTGGACTTGTAGCCTACCGACGAGTAGGGCACATTTCCAGCACACAGTCATGTGGTGCACCATTAATAAACGGACATTCGACCTGGATAACCGGATGGTCTACAGGGCTTGTGGCTGTTGGGATAATCTCATTGCATCTTGCTAGTAGGACTGTGATAACCCTAGTTAGTTAATGTATCAAGCCGTACTCATTGCTTAGCCGTGATTGATTGGATGGAGTCTAGCCCTGTCTAGTTTTCATGATCCTGTACAAGATTGTATCATGACGTGATAAATATTGAGATACCAAGTTCTGTTCAGATGAAGGGTTACAACCCCGGTCCTTGTTTGGTTCAAGGGTTGTAACTTGGCTATCTGAATAGTTCTATGGTTATCTTATCATATATCGTCCTGATTATGTGTGATTGTCTTAACAATAACGATCAGGGGTCCAGTTCTGTTCAGGCGAAGGGTTACAACCCCGGTCCTTGTTTGGTTTAAGGGTTGTAACCTGGCTCCCGATGCAGTTCTGTGTCCTCTCTTCATTTTTTGTCTTATTGCAACCCCATGCCATGCTCGTCATGTTTTACCTTACCTTAATACCATGATTATTTATACTGGCCTTAGAAATAAAGATCGGGAGTCCAGTTCTGTTCAGGCGAAGGGTACAACCCCGGTCCTTGTTTGGTTTAAGGGTTGTAACCTGGCTCCCGGAGTAGTTCTGTGTCCTTTCTTCGTTTATTGTCTTCACTATACCAATAGTATTTGAGACGGATTTCTATTCAGGTGAACGGCTGCAACCCCGGTCCTTATTTGGTTTAAGGGTTGTGACCTGGCTACTTGAATGGTTTCTTCATACTCAGTTTACTGTTGTTATCTCTATTATTATCAGTTCTTTATTTATTATTTATCTTAAATACTCTATCGTGATATGCTGGTTTTAGTTCCTAAGTGAAGCCTCCTTTGTGGCACTTGCTCTTTCTGGGGTCTGACCCAGCTGGTTTTGTGTGGCCAGATATCGGAGCAGCTCCAGAGGTTCTACCTACCTTCCAGCCAGATGGTGGCCACCAGGCGTTACCCTGGCAACGAGTGGGTTTCTTTTGTTCTCCCACTTCATTGTAAACTATTCTTTTGAGGCGTTTAGCCGACGAGCACGTGTTAGCTTGACCTATATTTACTGTCTGCCTACGGGCTATAACATGATTGACAAATCCTAGGGTTGATCATGTATGACTAAACTCTTGCTAGTCTTCATATTTTGTACGACTAGCTTCATGATCATCCAATATGTAATGTATGGGACGCCTTACTATTGTATATTTGATGTTCTAATATCTTGTGACTGCTGCTACTTGCTTGTGATTGAGACACTAGGCTCGTTCATGACCATAAGAGACTGATGGATTGTAGTTAAACCCTCATGTATCTAGACAGCCGTGACCGTATATCGAGGTGGGTTGCACTTCATATACGTAGCTGGCTATGTGCGTCCCCGCTCTCCAGTATTCTGGTTCTGGGGCGTGAGACTTTGTACGAGCGAATTTGTATTGTAAAGTAAAAGTCCAGTCCTCCGATATAATTATTCTGTTCTTTTATAATTTATGGCAAACACGATGGCGACTCTGCTGGGGACAAACTTCTCCACGGCTGAGAAGTTGGTGACGCATCGGATGCTGCCAAACTTGGCTTAACACAACAGAAGATGGTCGTCCGCTTCGACCAACAGGCGTTTGAAGAAATGTACTCCGACGGGAGCGCTGGCCCGGTCCAGAAGCGAACCCGCACGAAGAAAGCTCGCAGGGAGTGGAGGCCAAAATCATTTGCTCCTCCCCAAGCTCTGGACGGAGTACTCTCTGCTGCCCAAGACGGCGAAGGCAACTCTCATGCGGCTCCACTTCAAGCCATAGAGGACTCTGCTTTCCCCATGTCCGGCAGAGGAAAGCACTACAATGCTGGACTTGCAGGGACAAAGAGTGATTTTGTGTGCTCCAGGAAGAAGCCGAACAAAGGCACTAGCCGCAGGCTGAACACTCATGTGGCCAAGATTGCCGGCCGCATGCATGATGTCCATACGGCCGAAACTGCCAACCGAATGTATAATTTCTAGCCGCATGGAGAAGACTTATGCGGCCGAGACTTCCAGCCACATGAAGAAAGCCCATGCGGGATTGCCAGCCGCATGAAGACTGTTTATTCTAGCCGCATACTGTCTGCTCCACGCGGCTCAGTCTTCGATCGCCTCTCCTATGGTCCTGATCTCTCATGGTCCCGAGAAAATATGTCTGACTCTCTGCAGCACCACTTAGACTCTTCCTACTATGTGCCCTCATGCACTAGAGTGAAGAAGTCTACGGCAGCGCGAGCTTGGCGAGCTCAGTCCGCTGTCCCGACCTCTGACCATCCGAGCGTTCCACATGCTGTTATGCGGGCTTCTGATGGGAAGTTGTACAGAACCACTCGAGTCCAGCCCCTGGTGGCAAACGAACAGAGTGGTTCCCAAAAGTCTCCCAAAATCTAGGGAGCAAACTTGGTCGTTCCAGACCCATCTGACTTGCGTGAGGCTATCCTCCATAAGCGCATGGAAAGAGAAGAGGCCTCAGTGTGCAAAGAAACCTCCTACGCACGTCACTGCACCCAAGTCATGTCAACTGCTGTTGCAACAATACCGAGAAGAGCGGCAATCCGTCTTCCAAAGATTACAACAGCCGTGCTCAGAAGATGAGGTGCCTCCCGTTGTCTCCTGCAACTCTACTCAGAAAATCCTCGCCGACGGGAGAGGGAAGAAGATAAATGTTTCCAGCCCGAAGATTTCAACCACTGTGACTAAGAAACTGTCATCTAAACGGTTGCCACCACCGAAGTTTTCCAAGGTACCCGTTCAAAGACGAAATCTGCTACAGTGGGAGATTCATCATCCACACCAATGGGGGTCACTGGAACTGGGAGTAGCACTCCTCCGAACATCCAAGACAATCCGATGCTCCAAGGAGATGAGCCGGAGGAAACAGCTATCCCATTAGATGCAGCAGATCCCGACGTCCCCGAGGACGTCCATGACTCTCACGATGAAGCAAGCTCTGAAGCTGGGGGTACTATCCCTTCTGAATCCGAACCAGAGAAAAACATTCCCACATACCCCGATGACTTCTCGGTACAGGGGTATGATGGCACGTCATCCACCGTCCCTTCCACTTCTACTCATGTGAGAACGGTATTCATGACAAACGACGAACAAGATGGTCCCAGTGATCGCCAATGCATCGACACTCTGGAGGCCATACTGCGCACTGGTCAAATCAGTAGACGAGATCAAAGCAGCCCTCCCTACTCTGCAAGGAGGGACGCCTGGCCAAACAAACTTGGGTCCCGTGGTCAATGCGGACTCGAACTCAGCGGCACCAAACCCGGGCAATAATCCTCCTGAAATGTCAGCTCCTACCGCTACGGATGAGGCCAGAGAAGCAAGAAAAGAGGTCCAGGAGCTCCGAGCCATGTTCCATGCCCGAGAAAACTGCCAAGACCTCAGGATACGACAACCGTATCCCGCTGCGTGGAGAGATGTTCCCTTCCCACCAAAGTATAAACCATTCCACATCAATCCATATGATGGGAAGACATCCGTAAGTCGGTACATCACTTACTTCGAGGTCACCACCAACCATCTACCTATGACGATGCCATCCTTACATGATTATTCATCGGGGCATTGGAAGGGGTCGCCTTCGACTGGTACCGTAACCTGCCAGACAACTGCATCCACTCCTTTGCCATCTTCAAGCGCATATTTTTGAAGAGATTCTATGAAGTAGGACAGGACATCATAATGTCCACCCTCATAGATGTCGTTCAAGGGAAGAAAGAGCAGACAAGGAACTATATTGAGCGGTTTTGCCAAACCGCCATGAAGTTATAGTCTGGTAATCCGGATTCCTCCTTAATTGAAATTTGCCAAAAGAGACTGCTTCCAACAATCAGCCTCTGGATGGGTGAAAGTCAATTCAAGGACTGGAAGACGTTCATCATCAGTGCCACTAGCGTCGAAGACAGTTTGAAGAAAGCTCGCCAACTGGGATTGCACATCTCGGAGGGAGAGGATAAGGGCAAGCACCCTAATACCAACAACAACAATGGTGGTAACTCCTCCAACAATCGGGACAACAAGAGCAGCAGGCTATGGTGGCCGATACAGCCCAAAAACCTATGTCAAAACCGGCAGACAAGCAATGGCCGCAAATGACCTACTCCTTCGAAGACGGCCATGTCAAGCCCATCTTGGACATGCTCATACAAGGAGATAGAATTCAGCTCCCTCCACCAAGACGGGAACCTCGGCGGCAGAAATGGATAGCCCAAAGTACTGCCATTACTACCGCTACGTCCACCATGCTACACACGACTGCTACCAACTGAAGCGATACATCCAATATCTCATCGATTCGAAGGCTCTGGCCATTGATTTCGAGGAGGTAACCGTGGCAGCCAATATGGTATCCGTACAGTTTGGCAGCTTCCCTCCGACAGAGACTCAAGATGGCGTAGTACCCATCCCGCGGGCGACAATAGAGATTGCTAATCTTCCACCTCCTCGGGATCCGGCTACTGGTCTAGTACCCCTTACCACGTCATGAGGGGAAGTCATGTGGGTCTATCCAGACTTGGTATCAGACTCAGTCCGTACCACTCCCCATTGGCAGGAAGAAGGAAAGAAAGGTCAGATCCTGCCGTACAATTTCGGCAGATGTCGAAGAAGCCAGAGCTGTCATCACTCGGTCTGTTGCTCAATCCTAACCTACACCAAATAACTCGACTGAAGAACATCAGCCGGCTACTGCTGACACTCCAGGACCTTCCCAACCTCCGACGACCGACAAGCCTAGGCCGAAGGAGACTCGCTTTGACAAATCCCTCCGAAAAGAGGCACCTCATGGGCTGGAAAGGCCCTACAACTTTGACATCTTGGCACAATTGGCCAACACACCGACCAAATTGTCATTATACGAGCTTCTGTAACTCTCTAAGGATGTTCGCGCGGCCTTGAGCGATGCACTCCAGAATGCCGACGCATATCTAGCTCAGGTCAACCTCACGGGAGAGAGCCCGCCTGCAGATCTCCAAGACAGCGCTTGCACAGGAGCGATAGCCAACATTGTCTTTACTCCACAGGATTATCAAAACTAACCTGCACGATCGTCCGTTATATTACATTGGATACATCGGCGACGTAAAGGTGGATCAGATGCACATTGATCCTGGTTCTTCCATAAGCATCATCCCGAAGGGTCTGTTACATCATCTCCGTATTCCTATGCATCGCCTGACACCAATAAGCACCGCCATCAGCAGTTTCAATTTGGGCAGGAGCTACCCAATTGGGAAGATTCGCTTGAAGTGCCAAATCAACGATCTTCAGTCAGAAGTGACATGTTACTTCATAGATGCGAACACTTCCTACAATATCCTTTGGGGGTGCCCTTAGATACACGATTACATGATCGTACCTTCCACGCTGCACCAGTGCTTCAAGTATGTCGACAAACACGGCTTCGTGAGGACAGAATTTGCCGACATCGATCCCTTCAAAGGGGTCGAATCCTACTACTCAGACTTCTGCTTATACGAAAAGTCGAAGAGGCACCTTAGTGAAGGAGATGTGCAAGCTCGTACTGCACAGGATCAAAAGAGCCCCTGACGATCCACCTCCAAGCTCGCAAACCTGGCAAGATCGCACCCCTTACGACCGCTCTGCATAAGGATGCAATCAATCTCTCAGCACAAGAGGGGCAAATGATAATCCGGCTGCCAAGGTCCGGCCAAGCGCCAAGAACCACAACGGAGCCACTGACTATCAGACTGCCTAGAGTCGGCCAACCACAAACGGAGAAGCTCAATCCCTCCGACAAGCCAATAACGATACGCCTTTCCAAATAGAATCGTCAGCCCGATGCAAAGTCTGGGGCTTCTAGCGAGCCAATCACTCCCCGCCCAGCATCGAGTAACAAACTGGGGGTCGCTAGTTTGCCAACGACTCCACGTTCTGCTCCACCAGCAGAACACCTGATGATCAAGTTGCCCAAGTCATCCTCCCAGTCTTTATTTATACAGGGGGTGGCCGAAGAAGAACCAGAATTGGCCAAGTATGTGGCCACTCATACTGATGTTCCATCCATGTAATTCCGTTAGAAAAGATACCTTACTTCATCAATAAAGGATTATCTTTTAACTACATCGAGCTTAATAAGCTTTGTACAATGTATGCCATGGAACACGGTATAGGCACTCACCTATATACACTGGTGACAAATGTTTACACCGTAAATCAACTCACTCCTGTGGAAGACTCTTACCGCATAATCGAGGGAGGGGACCACCCAATCATCTTCGGTCGAAGGAATAATCCGTAGCCCTTAACCATAGAAGAAGTCGATCTCAAATCGGACGCCGGGAGACTGCCTCTCTATCTATATAGCCCCCAATCCAAATATCTCATACAAAAATAGGGGTATGATCTGGAGACTACGCCAGGTTTGAACTACGGCACTGGTCGACGATTACCTTTAAAGTCGCCAGTCCCGGCTGGCAAACCACAAGACTACTACAACAAGACCCGATGCGGACTGGGGTATGTTACGCCTACAACAACCCCTGAAAGCTCAGATGAGGAATGCGTCATTCACACTCAACCGGATCACCAACTTCTGATTCGGATATCAGCATCGGGGATGTATTCAGGCAAGTCCTGTCTATCAATATGACATTCGCTGATGCTTACGAAGAAGGTGAAGACTTTCATGAACTCCTCAAATTAGAGCCATGGGCCCAATAGCTGGATGCGCAATGGAAGAAGCGGTTTGAACAAAGAGAGCTTCCTACTGAAGATGAGGTCATGCAAGTGGATCTCGGCAGTGACTCTTCTCCAAAACCAATCTTCGTTAGTAAAAGCCTGACAGACGAAGAGCGAGAAGCGCTGCTGCAACTCGTCAAAGAATATATTGATGTGTCCGCCTAGAACTATGAAGACATGCCAGGGCTAAATCCCGATGTTGCTCTTCACAAGCTCAACATTCGGCCAGATGCAAAGCCAGTCAAACAACAGCAACGACGCTTTCGTCCAGGCATCATGGATGCGATCGAAGCTGAAGTTAACAAACTGATAGCCAGCGGCTTCATGAGGAACAACATCCGGACTAGGTCACCAACATAGTACCGGTCCTCAAGAAGAATGGGAAGATTCGAATCTGCATCGACTTTCGCAATCTGAACGAGATATGTCCCAAAGATGAGTTCTCCCTCCCTATCACAGACATCATGATTGACAACACCTGCGGCTTCGAGTGGATGTCGTTCATGGATGGCTTTTCGGGGTACAACAAAATTAAGATGTCCCCCGATGACGAAAAGCATACATCATTCCGGACACCAATAGGCACGTACTGCTACACAGTCATGCCTTTTGGTTTAAAGAATGCTGGTGCCACATATCAAAGAGCCATGAGTATCATCTTCAGGGACCACTTGCACAAGACAGTGGAGTGCTATATTGATGACATCGTCATCAAAAGCCGCTCTAAGAAAGATTATCTGCACGATCTAAGGACAGTTTAGACCTAATACGAGCGCACAATTTGAAAATGAACCCCATAAAATCCTTCTTAGGCGTATCCAGCGACTGGGTTTCATCATCACCTCCTAGGGTATCCACGTAGACCCTGAGAAAATGAAGGCTGTAAGCCTCCTGAATTTTAGGGCTATTTTAAAATTTTCTAAATAAATTATTTTCGATAAGTGTTTTATTATTTAATTATTTTTGATCATTAATGTACCTTTCTATGACTTTGACTTCTGGAGCGTCAGGGATGCCAATCTCTGTAAACTCTCTTTACGAGTTTTGAAGTAGACGAGATTACCTTCGTGTTGACATATCATATCCCACTTGAATTCGTTCCCTTGTGCTCTTTTTGTATCGCGCAACTTCGGGTCAACTTAGACCAATTAATCGTTGAATAATTATTCCCACTTTTACCTTTGATCATCGTTTGCACGTTACCGTGACTTTTAATTTAGGAGCACGAGACCAGTCGTTTTCTCAGAACCAACTTTTCATGAATGATCTACTCGAGATGCTCTTCACCCATGACCTTCGTGTCCCACTCAGACACTCCATTTTGTTTTTCTTCGCACAACTTTCGGTTCAATTTAGGCCAATTAATTATCTACCGTAAAACCTGATTTAATTTTCAATTTAATTTCGGGACCCGACATCGATCCAACCAAGTCGACCCAAAGTATGGACGTGGCCCACATGAAGCCTACTACCCACATGACACTTGTGTCCCATTTATTGGAGTCCCATTATATTATTTATTTACCCATGATTTTAAATACCCATATTTAATTCAATTATTGCCTCCAGTCCGATTTTTACCCGACCCGGCTCGACCGAACCCGAACCCAAGCTCCATATTGTTATCTCATGACTGCCCAAATACCCCACATAATTTTTCTATTTCTTCTATTTTGAAAATATCTCTCTATCTCTCTTTATATATATATATATATATATATATATATATATATATATATATATATATATATATATCACTCTATCTCTCTTTCCTATCCTATTACAAACAACCCCCCCACCCTTACTTTGCAGCACAACCCCCCTTCTCTCTCTCTCCCCCCTCTCTCTAATATCTCTCTCTCTTCTATATATTATATATATACACACACATACATATCTCTTTCTCTCAACTCACACAACCCACACAACACCACCACAGCCCCCACTCCTCCTGGCCGAGTGCCGTCGACCACCACCCTGGCCGTCGGCCACCAGCCTCCCCGACTTCTCCTCCTCCTTCCTAACACATCACCACCCTGGGGGTACAATATCTTGAAGCATATAGCGATTCACAGTTAATCATTAATCAGATTCGGGGTTCCTACGTAGTCCTCCATGAAGACATGATCCCCTATCACCAAATAGCGATCAACATCATCTCGTCATTTGAAGGGTTCTTCATCGAATACGTCCCCAGACTCCAAAATATCGAAGTCGATGCCCTATCAGGTCTTGACGCTTCCCTAGCGGTTCCGAATTATGCTCATCAATCGGTGGATGTGATAGGCCATGAACTGGTCTGTCCCAAGAACAACGTTCAATTCGGCTCAGACGATCGATGAAGCACCAGACTGGAGACAACCATTCATTGACTTCGTAGTCTACGACGTTCTGCCGGAGGACCCAAAGGAAGCCACCTCTATCAGAAGGCGTTCTCTCAGATTCTTCTACGATACAGAGACGAAAATGTTGTATCGCCGATCCTACGATGGATTATTGCTTCGATGTCTGTCGAATGCAGAAGCCAAAGAAGCCGTACGTGAAGCCCATGACGGTGTCTGCGGGGCCCATCAGCCTAGCCCAAAATTGTAAGACCGCCTTCGCCGAATGGGCTACTACTGGCCCATGATGGTAACAGATATGATAGACTATGCAAGAAAGTACAAAGCCTGCCAAGTCCACGCAAACTTTATCCACCAGCCATCCAAATTTCTACATCCGACAGTGGCGTCCTGGCCATTCGAAGCATAGGGAATGGACATCATCGGTCCGATCACTCCACCTTCTTTCCAAGGACATCGCTTCATACTCGAAATCACGGATTACCAAATGGGCGGAAGCTATTCCGCTTGCAGAAGTAAAGACTTCAAACGTGATCAGCTTTCTCAAGCATCACGTCATCTATCGCTTTGGACTGCCCCGAAGGATCATCCACGATAATGGTCCGCAGTTCGCAAGCCACGCCTTCTATCGATTCTGCGACAAACACCAAATTCAGAATGTTGCTTTAACGCCATACAATCCGACAGTGAATGGGTTGGAAGAAGCATTCAACTAAACCATCATCAAGTTGCTCAAAAAGTTCGTATCATCCAACAAACGTGACTGGAACGAGAAGCTTGGTGAATGCTTATGGACATACCATACTACAGTCCGAACTGCCACAGGGAACACACTATTCTCCCTAGTATACGGAAGCGAGGCAGTTCTCCCATTGGAGACTCAAATACCTTCGCTCCGCGTCGCTATCACTTACCAATTGACGACGAACGACAACTACCGTCGCCGGCTACAAGAGTTGGAGGCCTTAGATGAAAAGTGCCTACGAATCGAGCTATACCAAGCACGCATCTCCGGAGCCTTCAACAAGAAGGTTAAAATCAGAACATTCCAAGTGGGCGATCTCGTTCTGGCAGTTCGAAGGCCGATGGTTATGACTCATAAAACCGTTGACAAATTCCAGCCAAAGTGGGAAGGTCCATTTATCATTGAGGTTGTATTCTCCAACGACGCTTACCGCCTCGCAAAACAAAACGGAGACTTGCTCATGTTGCCCGTCAACGGCAAGTTCCTGAAGAAATATTATGTCTAAGCCACATTCGATATCCCAGATTATTGAGTTATGTACCCGCTGGTATCGCTGAACTCACGTGCTCCAAATTCCAGATTATTGAGTTATGTACCCGCCGGTACCGCTAAACTCACGTTCTCCAAATTCCATATTATTGAGTTATGTACCCGCCGGTACCGCTGAACTCACATTCTCCGATATCCCAGATTATTGAGTTATGTACCCGCCGGTACCGCTGAACTCACGTTCTCCAAATTTCAGATTATTGAGTTTTGTACCCGCCGGTACCGCTGAACTCACATTCTCAAAATTCCATATTATTGAGTTATGTACCCGCCGGTACCGCTGAACTCATATTCCAAAAATCCTAGATTATTGAGTTATGTACCCGCTGGTACCGCTGAACTCACATTCACAAAATCCCAGATTATTGAGTTATGTACCCGCCGGTACCGCTGAACTCGCATTTGCAAAATCTTATATTATTGAGTTATGTACCCACCGGTACCGCTGAACTCACATCCTCAAGATTCCAGATTGCTGAGTTATGTACCCTCCAGTACCGCTGAACTCACATTCTTCCTCCAAATATCCCAGATTGCTGAGTTATGTACCCGTAGGTGCCTCTGAACTTACATTCCGGTCACTCTTTTAGGTAGTAAGTCATGTATGATCATACCTCTGAACTTATTTATCTGAAAGAGCTCCTCCCTCATGATCTACTACCCGCACTCTTAGTGTATAAAAAGGGTAAGGATCCACAAATTTCCAAAACGACCACGTCGATGTTACCTCTGAGTCATTTCACTTCCGCCAAAAACAAATCTCCCCTCTTCATAGAACTTCCATTCCTCATTACCTCTGAGTCGTTCTATGTACCCCTTCATGGAGCCCACTCCTGCCATGTCCTCCTTACCTCTGAGTGGGAAGGCTCCATCGAAGAAACCCTCATGCTTGCCATGTCCTCATTAACTCTGAGTAAGTATGTTGGTTTATCTCTCAACTTATTATCCGTATCCAGAATCGAGATACGTCAAGGATAATAGGTCCACAAAAAGTCTCTCATTGGGGCAACTACTACAAAACAAAGAATAGAGCGAATGTATCCCAGTCATTCAAAGGCGGTGACATTCACATGACTACAAGCCAAAAAAGTTCTCTATCATTTCATTCAGACAAAGGGGAAAAAGATTATATCGATGTCCAAAAGAAGCAAGACATAAACCGCGGCTAAAGACAAACAGAAGTATCAAAAAGACGGACATTTGTGAAAGTCCACGAATCCTAGTTGCGGGGACGCATATACCAATCCCTCAACCGTTTTGCATATGAAGGATGTATTTGAGCAAGATCCTCGTCCGAAATAGGAAGATCAGAACTCCAAGTACTACCGCCGTCATACTGGGGCTCCTCCTTTACAATAATGGACGCCAGCTCTCCTTTCTGTTCCTCCACTTCTGGTGTTACCTCCTCCTTAACAAGCAATGATTCTTGTTTGAAAGGGGGCAGCAACTCCTCCTTCACAATGATCTCAGCCTTCGACAGGGTTGCTGCAAGAATCAAAGACAAAAAGAAACAAAGTCAAAATATAGTCAGAGCCTTATGCGGCAGAGTCCAAAAGGGGAGTTCATGCGGCTCGAGGCAGCACAGCCTCAGGCGGCCCAATTTAGACGAACTTATGCGGGCTCGATTCAGAGGGACTCATGCGGATCTGTTCGAAGGGTCAGCATGCGGTCCAGTTCGTGAAGTGTTTAGCGGCCCACTAAGACAACTCCCATGCGGCTCGGACATGGGGTATCCCCATACGGCTCGGTTATGGGACATATATATGGCCCATACAATTCGAACAGTCTGCATTAAAGGCTTGTGCATAAAGTATGCAACAGAGCTGTTGTTAGGGTTTCGAAGTATATGACTTTTCCAAATCCTTACCCTTAACAGCAGGATGAACGTCGGAGTGAGCTTCGAGTGTCGCAGCCAACGTCGAGGCCGCGCCCTTACCCTTCGCCGCAACCTTGGAGGACTTGGGAGCCATTGCTGATGATCAGAAAAGAAAGATAAAGACAAGAAAGCTAGGGCAAGAGCAGAAAGTAAAGAAGTCTTCTTTCCAAAAATACGTTGCTATTTATAGACGAAGCCCATAGACCGACGCATCGATCTATGTGCAATGAACCGACTCTTCGTTATCAAGGCAATCCGACTATTCAAGGCTAAGCTCTTGGGATCCTGTCCCAAAAAGCGGCTTTAAAACTGACAAATCAAAGAAAATTAATACAGATATTTGTACACGCGACATAAAGACGTAGCAAGGAGCCTATACGGCCAGACAGCCTATGCGGATCAGATGGCCATGCGGCTGAGGAGGCCATGCAGATGAGACATCCATGCGGCCAGAACATCCTATGTGGCCCGAAGAATTTTTACATGGCCATGCTTCTTATTCAAAGTATTTCAATTTTGCAAATTGAAAACTTTGAAGGGGGCTTGTAGAAGCATGGAAAAGAATAAAGAAAGACCTATGCGGCTCCGATAGAGAGGTCCCCATGCGGCTCAGGATCCCTATGCGGCTCAGAAGTCCATGCGGCTCAGGGGTCCATGTGGCTCGGATAGATCCATGCGGCTCAGAAAGAAGCCACGTGGCCTTCAACAGTTCTTCTCTACATTCGGCTGCATTTAATGCCCTAACGGCTGCACTGACAAATAACAGCCATGACATCTCTGACATAAAGATGCAATAATAACTGACATGATAGCATGTTTATGGGAAAGAGGAGAAAATCTTCTTACAGCTAGCAAAATCCAACAAGTCCCGAGGCCACTCCATGCGGCCGCTCACTTCATGCGGCTGCCCATCTGCATGCGGCTGCCTATCCCCATGCGGCTGCCCATCTGCATGCGGCTGCCTATCCCCATGCGGCTGCCCATCTGCATGGGCTACCTATCCTTATGCGGTTGCCCCTCTGCATACGGCTGCTTATCCTCATTCGGCTGCCATCTACGTGCGGCTGCAGGTTTCATGCGGCTGAGAGAACCCCCCATATGGGCTCGGCCAGGATGGTCCAATTGAGACACGTGGCAGTCTTACCTTCCCTGAAATTATGGGTGCTAACAAATCCTAACAAAATTAGATTTGTTGCAATCTTCATAATTGCCCTGATCAAATCAAATCAAACAAATTGGACATGTGGCAGGCTATCACAAATCACGAAGATTCATGGCAATCAACATTTATTGCCCACAGAGATTTGATGCAACATTAATTACCTAGATTTACTACAATCAAAATTAATGGCCCAGATTCATTGATCCTTAACGGCCGACTTATCAAGGAGGCAATCATTGCAAACCCTAATGATCGCATCCCACTCCTGTAAATAGCAAGGTGTCATTCTCTTGCAAAAAGGGGATTTTCTGGAGCACTAGAGCAGAGAAGACCTAAGGAGAGCAGAGAAAAAGAGAGAGAGAGCACTACAGAGATATCCAGAGATCCAGCAACCAAAGACACAAGGGAGTCTCCCCACACGTCCAAGAGCATTTCTTCACCGGAGCCAAGGCTGCATCCGATCGTCCAAGGAGTAAGGCAGAGCTGCCGTCGCTCTTCCGAGCCTCTATCGTCACCCCCCAGAATCTAAAATAAACAATTGTACTTAGATTGTTGTACCTAGGTTTTCGTCCCTAGGCTTTCTTTGTACGAGCGAGTTTGTATTGTGAAGTAAAAGTCCAGTCCGCCGATATAATTGTTCTGTTCTTTTATGGCAAACACTTATAACCATACTATTATTACTTTTGTATAAGTCTCTTTTTACCTGACCAAGCTAAGCGATACCTACCATTCTGTCTAATCCTAACTTTATGACTGATAGGGATAATAGTAAATAGGCTGGGTTAGGCCATGTTTGGGTTCTTCTTATAGAGGGCCAATATCTACACAAAAACTATCACTCTATTCTTGATCAAGTGACTACCATAAGGGCATAACCTAGTATTACCATATATTTATTTCTATACTGAGGATGTCTACCCACCTTTGGTCACACTACCCAATCAAACACATGATGGCTTAAATTTTTATAACCCTTACATACTAGTTGCAAAAAATCCATACCACTAGATACCTATGGCACATGGCATCTCTATATAGCACGATCTTTTGTCACTCCGAAATAAGAAGAGACGGGAAGCAATGACATGAGAAAACAAGGAAAGAATAATCGGGAGAAAATACGAAGTTCAAGAACGATGGAGAAATTTCTAAAGAATTATCAAGGCAGCTGTGAATTGAGATTCCTAAGGGTTTAGTCATGTTCACAGGCCCGCTCGGTATAATAATGTAACCGAAACAGCTAACTCGACCTGCATGAGCCACCAAAAAAACATGTAATGTCCCAGTCCTAAAATACATAGGACTAGGAGATCGTATGTATGCCGGCTATGTTTCGAGAGGACTCTAGCACATCTCGAATTTGTATAAGCTGTCTGGTTGTTCTAGATCAACTATATCTCAATCCACTAAATATCGGTGACAATAACGAATCAAGTATAGTAAGGCTGATCAGACCATAATACACTGATTCTAGGCTAGATAAATATGTTATAGTGGATCCCCAATAACAGATTTATCATGAACAAGCTAGAAGAAAGTAGAAGCATGTACAAGACTAGGCTACAATGTAGCAAAAATCAAATATAGGACAAAATCTAAATACGAAAGAGAAAGATAAAATATCAACTAAATATACATGCAGTCTTGGTGTACCAATCATCCTCCATCAGTATACCGTACCTTCACCTAATACCTGGAGAGATCACTAGGTTCTCAGGGGACTAACAAGACACATAATACACATGCCTACTGTACAATAAATAACATGCAAGAAAAATAGGAATAACAAGTAGAGGAAAGGATAACACATAAAGGAACTCTACAGATGGTGACATGTCATGAGAATATAATATTAATCATGGCTATAGTTGTATGTGATAAAACCGCAGCCGAGTGAGGCACTAATAGTCCCATAACAGGTGCCCTATCGTAGCCCGGGGAGGCACTATCAATAGAGATATAACCACGGCTAATAAAATATTCTCTTCTAAGGTACTAGGAACTCAAGTCTATCTAGTCATGTCCAAGTCAAGTACGGGTCAAACAGGTCAGGGGAAACATGGCACATGTATATCAATACTATCACTTGACACGAACAAGAAAGGAAGGATAGAACAAGTAAATATGGAAAGAAAAAGTAACAATCTACGTGCACGTGAAATTGGAAAGTAACCATAAATAAAGTAAGAGAAATATATAACCAAGCAAGAAAGAATGGAACTATAGAAAATTATGTAAATATTGTAAAGTTTGGCAGGGTGTACTTACCTGGAGTTTTGTCCAATCTGTGTGGAGAGTGCAGAACCAAAATCTACCCAAACCATCCATGAACGAATGAATCATACTCCATGCAATATCTACTAACCCAAATCATAAACAAATATGCATTATTTACTAAATACAATTATGACTAACCACTCCTACCTAGAAAGCTTGGGTCGTTCTAAGTCGTATAATACCTACAGAAACCATTTTATTAATCATACCACCTAAAGCTAGGTTATACTAATCTCTTAATATTATGGATTACAAACTCTAGGTTCAAATATTATGTTTACATCTCGTAATTCATACAATGAAACCTACGGCACCCTAATCGAGACAAGACGATTAACCACAAGGTTAACAATCGTGTCTTAGCGATACATACGGTCGTTTTGTCAATTTTAGCAATGTGAGATCACTGGAATTGACGGATCTCAGTTTCGACGCTCGAATTCCAAATTACGAACATAATATAAATTAATAACTTACTATATATGTACTTACCACATATATAGACCTTGATAATATATTTATACCAAAACTAGTCATATTGACTACTCTATTTAATATAACTTATACAGTATTAAATCTACATATAAAATAATATATTATTAACATAAAATATCATTTTAATTCTGAAAAATAATTATAAATATTATATAATAATAAACGACATATTTTATACATAGAAAAATATCTGTACAAGATTTGTATTGATTCTACAACATTATTCCTAGACTTTGTTTGCGATTTGAGGCCCAAAAGAATAAATGTTTAAAAAAATTAAATTCTACAAAAATTCCAAAAATGAGATAAAATAGTATTTATAATGTTCAAACTTGCGCAACATAAATTTCAATATGGTTTCATAGAGTTTTGGCACTTTTGGACACAAGAAAAGCAGAATTTTTCGGAGTTCGGTGACACAGCAAATGCCATAAATTTTTAAAAATAGCAAACGGATGCAAAATCTATCCTACAGATATGTGTCGGAAAGGTATCGACATCTAGATTCTGAATAAAAATATAAGAAGATTAGAAACTAACCTCGGATAGGTAAAAAATGGCTCGCAACCAGATTCATCAGTTCTGGACACCCTGCCGTAGAATCGATGCCACAGACAAACTGTTTGGAACTGGTGGATTCGATGATCAAAGATTGGAGTAGACACACATAGGTAACACTCAAATTTGGTTTGAAGTAAAATAGATGAGAAAAAGTTGATAAAATCTCGTCTACAAGTTGACTAACCTGCTGTGACGAATTTAGCACTAATTCGATCGACTTCGTGTGCGTTCTGTACCTCGTATCGATCAAATTAGGGGATGAGGCTCCTTGGGAAGGTGCCAGGGTGTTAGGGGGGTGTCTTAGGGTTGAGATGAAGGTGGTATTGGAAGAGGTCGGGGTGATGAGTTTCTGTGGGGTTGAAAGAAAAGTGCAAATATAGAAAAGATATTGGAGGGTTTTAATAGAAAAATATATAAAAAGTGTACGTAAATCCTAGAAAGGAGAGATTCACGTTAGGGGAAAGAAGTTGGTGTGGATTAGTATTTAATTTGGTGGGATTTGATTGCATATTCTATAAGATACGCCAATTCTATCTCCTAGGATTTAAATTGGTTCCAAAATAGGAAAGTTGTTATAGAATTTGATTTAAATTAGATTTGATTAATGTAGCTGCATATTAATCCAAATAAATCAATCTAAGATATGTCTAATAGGTTGGTATACCCTAGGATATGATCCACGGGTCCCTAGTTGGCCTAGTTTTGGGTCGATAGAATTTTTGTGATCGATTTGAGTCCAATATGTCTATAGTTTTGACTTATGTGTCACTTAAAATAAACTAGCACATGGGAACTCAATTGAGTGGCACACCAATGACATGTGTAGGCTCGAAATGGATCAAAAAAATATATCGGGTCAAATAATTTGGATCGAAGTTGGACCTTAATTGATAATTAGAAAGCTAGTCAAATTTTACGGTAGAGACTAAAATGACTATTTTATCCCTAAAGTTGCACTTGAAAAAAATATAGCACAAGAGAACACGTTTGGATGGGACATGATATATCAAACAGAATGTGGACTCATCTAGAATACAATGATGGAGATAGATTTAAGAAATTAATAATTATTGTGCTTCAAAAATTAAAACTACGAAAAAGTACATCTATAGTCATAATTAAAAATAAAAATCTAATTTAATAAATAGAAAACATATAAAATAGATAAAAAATAATTCTAAAAAAATTAGGGTCCTTGCAATAAAATCATAGTTTCGAGGGGATTTCTAATGACTACAAGGTTGTCCATATTTGCAAGAACATAAGCTGTCAATTTATGTCGGAATGATTTTAATACAACACCTATTATTTGCATTAAATTTTGCTCTTTGATCGACGATAAAAGATTGTTGTATATGAAGATTACTACAATTTAGAACTAATAAGTACTAACAAATTAACTCAAATTAATTTTTTTATACAAATAAAAGTTACCTCCACTGACGACCATGCATTTTCTTTAATATTTTTAGGGATTTTTCGCCAATTGTCATAAGTAATGGGTATCATAGAACATGCAATAACCCCAATCAAGCTAACGCATTCTACCGCAGCCTCCCCAATAGGCTGTCCGACCTCATTGAATGTGACTTTTTATTTCATTTCGTCACTTCTTCGCTTGATAGTTCTCTCCATTTTTGTAGGACCTCTGGTTGATTTTTGTTTTTTGACTTCCTCCACTTGGGGGGGGGTTCATCTCTATAACCTGTGACAAAAGAAAGCATGTGACAAAAATAATGCTCTCTTCATAATTCGAAATATAACATGTGATAAAATAAAAATTTCCAACTCTTTTATCCACTAGAAGCAACATAAAACAATTTAACCTTTATACGTCCATGTCAGAAAAGATAGATAGTGTTAGAGAGTAGCAGTTTACAGTATTAGCAGTAGTATAAGAGGATATAGAAATCTGCCAAAGGTTTCTGTTAGAGATTAGCAGTAGTATCAGTATTAGCAGTAGAAAAAGAAAGTCTCCAGTCAATTCACCACAACTAAACCAATTCAAGAACAATTTGTACCCAAAATATTTTAAGCTCAGAAAATGAAGTCCATATTAAAATATCAAAAATCATAACTAGTCAGGAGAACTCAAAGTTAAAGAACATTTTATGCTCAGGATATTCTAACTTCATTAATTTCCTCTTAAAAATATTTTATTATCATCATGATCAACAAGACCATAAACTGAAGAAAAGAATAGTTCTAAATTTGTTTTTCTCAACCTTGCAAGAGAAAAGACAACTTGCTATGAAAGAGTGAATACAAAAGAACTAAGAACTGCCTACTATGCAAGATTAAATACATTATGAACTAAGCTCCCAGCATACTTCCAAGAGTCTATATATCTTGGTACCAGTTCTTCTAGAAATGGCCATTTCATCAGTAGGTTAAATTATAAGCAAGACTCCTACAACATTGTAATCGCCACTATTTTTTTGTACCTAACAATTAAATACCTCTTCAAATGAGCAGATGAAATACATCATGACCTGAATATAATGCATCAGCCGCCTAAATGACAACCATTGAACTGTAAAGTAACTCAATGAACATTACATCTTCCAAATGACAGGCAAAATCAAACATTGTTATTCACAAATCCTTCAAACAAGAAAGCATCTCTTCTCTCATGCCTTTATCTCATGCAATTGCCTTTCATTTGACATGAAATACATAGCTGACTTGATATTAAGAAATTAGCTATTGCCTCAATGATTCAAATGCAAGCACTGAACTAAGCAGAGTACCATATGCCGTTTCAGATACCAAAAGCCTAGCAATTCAATAAAGTCCATCTAAATCAGGGATAGGAAAATAAAACCAAGTTACTTGTGCAGTAGGATAGGTAGTGAGAAAGGATAGAAATATCCAAGTTACATTGCAGTTGCATTACAGCACAACAGTGCTCTTTTGATGTCCTCTTGAACACATGCATTATTGCTACAAATAACTGCTACAAAAATCTGCTACAAATAACTAATTTACTATGATGCATACCACTTTTGATGTCCTATGTTTGTTATTATTGGAAGGTGTCATATTAGGCCTACTTGATGTCTATAAGGTGGCCGAAAAATACTATAAAATAATATGCTAGCATGTTGGATCAAACTATATATGTCAAAAAAATAAGTAGAGGAGATTTTACTATATATGTCAAAAAAATAAGTGGATCGTATCAGTAAAATTAGACTGAAGTAATCGTATGAGTTCAGAAAACAAAATTCATTAATGTCAAATTTGATAAGAAACTTGTGTCCAACATTTACTTATCAACCCAATCACCTTCACAACCTACTCTTTTATAACACATATTTTCATCATCCCCAACATCAAATAATATAACAGTATCCATCGATGCCTTAGCAAAGGGATGATTTCCATCATATTGTCCAGGTCTTCATCATCTTCTTTGTGCATATAGTCTTTTTGACCCATGGATAAAATAATAGACCATTGAGGATCAAGTTGGTCTTTTACATAAAATACTTGCTTGGCCGGCGAACTAAACTAGAAGAATCTGATTTGTACCCAACTCGATTAAGGTCCACCAATGTAAAACCAAGTTTATCAACCTTAACACCCTTACTCTCGACCCAGTCGCACTTAAATACTGGAATGTTGAAACTGTGGTAACTCCATAGAAATACATATCCCCTACTATAGGATTCTTATCTTTCGAACTTGCAATCTGCATTGTCATAGCTACAAGACTAACTCCACTATTTTGGGTAACTCGAGCATTGTCACGACCCTTCGTGCGATAGCGACAACCATTAATAACGTAGCCAGAACATTTGAGCACATGGTGGCTAGGCCCTTGTGCTATCCATTTCACAGTTTGTGAAATGTTTTCTTTTTATTAAATTGATCGCCAACCTGTGAAGGTTCAGATTTGTTAAAATCAAACTTAACATCTGAATAAGTAGAGTATAATACAATAATATTGCTACAACTTCTACCTTCTCCTATAACCAGTGGATAAATGTCTGATTGTGTTTGCCCTGCAACTACTTTTTATTTTTAGATTTAAGGGGATGTTGTGATTGTAACCACTCCATATGCTCACTGTCAAGACATCTAACAACTTTCATACAATGAATAAATAGAAAATTCATGACAAATATGCTTACTCAATATAGGGTTGAATTTTATCTGTATTCTCCAAAACATACAAATGGGCTTGTTGCCATTCTTCACGATCAACTGCAACAATACAACCTCCAAACAAAGGTTTGCCATCTTTAACGTTGCCTTTCCTTACAAGTGGATTTCCTACTGTCTCAACATATAATAGATACTCGCTACAAAATTTTGCTTCTTCTACAATGTAACATCCTGCAATGCATCCTTCGGGATGGTTATGATTGCGCACATAACCCTTCAAGGGTTTCATGCATCTTTCAAATGGATATGTACATGTCAGAGAAAATAGGTCCGCATATCCTGACTTGTGCAACAAGATGGAGAGTTAAATAGACCATAATATTAAAGAAAGACGATGGAAAGTACTTTTTTAACATGCATAATATGACCACGAGATCATTTTGAATATCGTTTAGCTTATTCACATCCACCATTTTCTTGCAAATTGGATTGAAGAAGAAGCAAAACCGAGTAATAGCAACTCTAATCGGCTTAGGCAAAATTGAACGGATTGCCACGGGTAGTAGTTGTTGCAATAGTGCATGACAATCATGGGATTTGAGACCATAAAGCTACAAATCTTACATTAAGACAAGATTTCTGATATTATAAGAGTAAACTTCAGGAACCTTCATGTCTAACATTGTTTGACAAAATATCTTCTTCTCATCCTTCGTCAATGTATAGCAAGCACGCAGCAAATTACTATATTTTTTTCAAAATTAGGTTTTAGTTCTGTCCTTAGACCCTCGTCCACAAGGTCAAGACGACCATTTACTCTATCCTTTGTCTTTCCAGGAATGTTAAGCAATGTGTCATATATGCTCCAATAATTACTTTTTTGATATACATAACGCCGAGTGTATGGTGGATATGCAAGTGTTCCCAATAGTCAAGTGTAAAGAAGATTGACTTTTTCTTCATCCATGTTCTTTCACCTAACTATGATGCTTTGTACTTTCCAGGTTTCTTTTCCAATGAGTTCAAAATTTAACCAACCTTGTCTAATGTCTCTTTTTTGCTCAATGGTGTTGGAGGATCGCAAAATTCCTGCTTACTATTGAAAACATTCTTTTGAGTGCGATACAGATGGTGTCGTGGAAGAAACCTCCTTGTACCAGTATACACATTTTTACCACTATGTTTCAGTTTAGGTGCATAAGTATCTTTCTCGCATCTGGGCAAGTATAATACCCCTTGGTAGTGCAACCAGACAGATTTCCATATGCAAAAAAATTGTTGATGGTCCACAACAATACAGCCTTTAAAGTAAAGAACTCTTTATTTTGTGCATCATAAGCATCAAATCTCTTTTCCCATAAAAGTTTCAAGTCCTCAACTAATGGTGCTAAATAAAAATCAATATTATTGCTAGGCTAGTTTGGACCTAATATTAATAGCGACAACATCATGAATTTTCTTTTCATGCACAACCACGACGGTAGATTATAGGTGACCAATATAACTAGACAACAACTGTACTTACTATTAAGGGACCTATGTAGATTTGTGCCATCAGCTGAAAGAGCTAATTGAAGGTTTCTAGGTTCTTTCGTAAAATCTGGCCACTTCTGGTCAACTAGCTTCTATGATGCGGAGTCAGCAGGATGACAAAGTTTGCCATCAACTACTCTTTCATAAGCATGCTAAGTTAAGTCCCTTGCTGTCTTTGAGGATTGAAACATCCTTTTAAACCGGAGAATGGAAGAAAAATACCATAGAAGTTTGGCAGGATTTTTTGTACTAAAAGCTTGATTAGGATCATCAGTTACCTTCTTCCATCTTGATGTTCCACAAGTGGGACATTCCAATAAATTGCTATATTCCTTTCTATAAAGTATGCAATCATTGGGACATGCATGTACCTTCTCGTATTCCAAACTCAAACCTGTCATCATCTTCCTAGCCTCATACATTTATGAAGGTATGTTATTTTGTGTTGGGAACATATCATAAAGAGTTTTCAACAACTCTGAAAAGCTACAGTCAGACCACCCAAATCTTCTTTTAATGTTATGCAACCTCATCAATCATGATAGCTTTGTATACTTTGAACAACCGTGATATGTAGGCTTTTTAGCATCTTCGAGTAGAGAAATAAATGACTTGCGGTCACCAGAAACATGTTCATATGCAGCATTAACCATTTCTACAACATTTGCAGCATCTTCAAAAGAGTCATCTTCACAGTCACCTGTTTGTTCAGCATATGTTGCAAAGCTTCACGTTCCTATGTTCTTATGTTTCCCACTATGCCAAACCCATACTATATAACTTTGATCTATACCCCTCCTAAACAAATGCTTTCTTACGTCCCCAAACGTTTGAAATGTCATATTTCCACATTTTTCGCATGGACATCTAATAGAATTATGATTATCTGAATAGAGTTTGGCAAACTCAAGAAACTCTTCTACTCCTTCCTCATATTCCCTACACATTCTATCCTTTGACATCCACAATTTATCCACTTTGGGTTGGATTAGAATAAAAGTACCTACACATATTAATATAACATGTTAGCCATAAATTAGACATGTAACTCTACATAACAAGATACAAAGTGCAACTACAAAAATTTTGGAGTAAAATAGAGGATACATATAAAGTGTCAGAGGACAACATGAAAGTTTTGGAGTAAAATAGAGGATACAAATACAATATATAATATTGTAACAGTCTGTCTACCTGAGCTTCAACTTTTTATTACCTTAATCCTGTCCTCAAGCTCTTTGCTTCATTCTTTCCTACAACCAAAATGTGGCAGAGGTCATGATTGAACATTTAAGATGAAGGAAGAATAAATATTAGTAGAATTTAATCATTTCATGACAAAGATTGAAGCATTTATATCCTGAATATATGACAGAGCTACTTTTGAAGCTACAACAGCATTTAATCAGTTCATGACCATAAAAAAGATGTGTACATCAAAAGATGTCTAATACAAAAGCATAAAAGATGTGTACATCAAAAGCATATAAAAGACGGGTACTAGCATAGGTAGTTGAAAATTGGACCTTACATCAATCAATTGTGGCAATATAAGATTATATATTCAAAGAATAAGTTGATATGTTAATATGCAGCAAAACTATAAGAATTTCAGAGAATATAAAACATGGTGTATTGCAAACTGGTGTAAAATTTCAGAGAAATAAAGAAGAAGTTGGAAACAAAGTATCCTTGTTGAAAATTTACTAGTACAATGTCAATTATTGACAACAAATTGAAACAACTTTTCTGGCCTGCAAACAGAAGCAAGATGAATCCTAAATCGTTTAGAAAAACAAATGGATATAAATGGCAGAACATAAGTAGGCATGAAAATTGATTCCAAAAGCAAATGGTTTCATGCCTCTTTCAAACCTACGGACAGAAAACTCCAATTTTGTACATCAATAGTAGAACAAGCAAAACTTAAGGAAATCAAAATCTTCATTATTTTCCTGTGATAAGAACCTACTTTGATTAGTGGCTCAGTATGGAGCATAGGAGCTAGTAGCATAGTTAGGCCAGTCTCACTCTTTGAATAAACTTAGAAACATCCAGTATCAGACTTAATAATTTAGTACCAGAACTGAACTGTTTCTTATCAGCATTATGTATCAAAAAGGAACAATATTAAATATTAGTATCATCCATCAGAGTCACTAGCAGATAGATGTGCATAATAGATACTAAAGGCAATAGCAAGTATCGAAGCTCAAAATAATAGATACTAAAGGCAATAGCTAGTATCAGAGCTCAGAAGTAGGGACTGGACGCTGCAGACTAAAGTAGAGTAATTTGGCCTTAATCTTCATAGATCTACTAACTACTACAATACCAATACCATCTTAGTTCAGCCATTAATAATCTCCATGTTATCATTGCCACATCATGTCGTTATTGCCAAGTCTACTAGGTCGGGGACCTGTCATCCTGGATCAAAATCAAATATCGTATCCATTTTCATCCAAACTGGTCATGTGATCAAAACCAACATTAGAAACTACCACACATACAATATGGATAGGAAATATGCAGTATGCAATATCAGAACTGAACTGTTCCTTATCATTATCATAACTAAATAATTCAGTATCAGAACTGAATTATTCCTTATCAGCATTGTCTATCAAAAAGGAGCAATATGCAATATCAGTATCAACCATCAGAGTCAATAGCAGATAGGTAGTATCTGTCATGACCCACACCCGCTAAAAGGGCACGTGACGCGACAACGCCCATCCCTCACCGGAAAAATGGCGTAGAACGCTGTAGATTTTCTAGTCTGACAACAGTTTATAAATATAACAAAACCTGTCGAGAATATGGTCAACTCCGAACATAGGATAAGCAATGAATATATATGAGTACTCAATCACAACTCTAAGATGATAAAGTAAAGACTGAAAGATAAAGACAACAAGACGATAAAATATAACATGTCAAGTCCAACAAAAATAATATACAAGTCCAGGCTCTAATATAGTCCAAATGTAATACAGTCTCAAAAGTAACTGGAGACAAAGTCCAGTACAAAAGACCTACTTTAACTAAACAATAGGTAAAGTCTCATCAGGCAGAGCTAAGCCCTGTGGGACCAAGTCTAGGCCCACTACGTCATCCGAACCGTAGTAGGTACTGCAATCTCCCTCATCGGCATCTGTAATATTTTATCAACAGTCCAGTCAGGATGGAACGAGTACATATATCTCATAACAGATCTCAAGATAGAATAAAAGCTATAAGACTGTAAATAAAGCATATACAATAAATTATGGAGTGTACATGTATGTATCATGGCATGGTAAGCTGTAGAGCTAGAGCTAGAACAAGAAAATAGAACGGGATCATGGTATGTACACAAGCCAAGGTAAGCCATATATCCAATGTGTGTGAGTAGTAGTTTTATCTTGTGATCGGCTTGGGTACCTATCAAGAACTGGCCTGGCAAGTCATATGTGCGGTATATGGCTCACACTGTTCGAGAATGCGGGATAGATCTGATCACAGGCATACGCTACTACTCCCCCTACCCCAACTGGTAGAATGGATCCAAACAGGACATGTCACTGCACAGGATTCTAATGAGAAGGTAGCTAACCTTCTCTAGAATCAGTGACCATATATTAAGCAAGAGCTACAAGGGAGCTTACACAATACATCCTAACCTAAGAAGAAGGAACATCTCTCATCGGGATCCAGGAATACCAATCCGTGAGAACCATGTGTCAGAAATAAGCATATCAACACTAAGTACATGAATCATAACAGTTATCATAAATTGGGAATAAGTATCAGAGAATGTACTCGCCTGTAAGATGAGAAAATATGTCGACCGGATCAACTGCAGTGTCTCGAGGACCTATAGAGAATAAGACGTATTAATACTATGTTTAGGAAGTAAAGTTAAATCAAATTAAATCCTATTTAGTCATTCTAGGTCAAGACATGTCTAGTTGGGTCAATCTTGGTCATAGAAGAACATTGGAATCAATCTGAATCAAAGTAGGTCGAAAATTGACTAACCGTTGACTTTTGGTCAACGGGTCAACTTTGGTCAACTCTAGGTCAACCCTAGGTCAACCCTAGGTCACTGGTGACTAATAGTTGACTTTTGGTCAACCGTCCAAGTTAAATGGAATTTGGGACTAAATTGGGTAAAGTGTTAACCCATAGTTGACTTTTGGTCTAAAAAGTCAATCGTGATCAACCGGGGTTAAGACTAGGTTTAGACGGCTAATTCTAATGATTACCAACCTCTACAACCTATATCCAAGTCCATCTTGGACTTGAAAACTCAAATCTTGGCCGTAGGCCAATTTCCTATTTTACCCTTAAAAAGGGTAAAAATTTACCTTCGGCGATTATCAAGTTAGCCTACCTACGCTTGATATTCTGACCCGATCTCCCTAGGGTAGTAAGATACTAACCTATACATAAATTACCTACCAAAATACCTAGGTAAAATGGACATCCAGTCCATGATATGGCCCATTGCCGATATCTTGAATATTTCAAGATACGCAATAATACGGTACGACACCGGCGCCCTACGACCCCCTTTAACTCGACTTCCTCTAAAAACTCCCTTTTAGCCCTTATTCTAATTCTCCTCCTTAACTCTTCCTCTAACTTCTTCTTCTAACCTCTTCTTTATATTTCTCCTCTAATTCTTCTTCTAACTCCTCCTTCCTATTCCTCTACTAATTTTTCTAACTTCTTCTAATTTTCTTCTCCTCTAACTCTTTTTAATTCCTTACTTCTTCTAACTTCTTTTCTTCTACTTCTTCTTATTTCCATTCCTTCTTCTTTCTATCTAACTATCAATTTCTATCTATATATATACATATACATATCTATATATATATATACACACATATATACATATATGGGGGGTATACATAGGCTAAAGGAGCTAGGGGGTTTACTGCCACTGCAGCTGCTGTCATTGCAGCTGCTGCTGCTGTGGCTTTACTGCCACTGCTACTGCTATTAGCACTGCTGCTGCTGCTATTGGCTATTGCCACAGCAGCTAGCAGCTGTTGTTTCTTCTCTTCTTCATCTATTTCTTCTTCAACTACTTTCTCTTGTCTCCTTCTATATATATATATATATATCTATATATATATATATATATATATATATATATATATATATATATATATATATATATATATATTTTATATATATATATATATATATATATATATATATATATATATATATATATATATATCTATCTACACAACACTCATATATATATATATATATATATATATATATATATATATATATATATATATATATATATATACATACACACACACACATCTCCATATACATATATATACACACAAACGTATATATATATATATATATATATATATATATATATATATATATATATATATATAATATATATATATTTTTTCATATATACATATATATATATATATATAAATATATATATATATATATATTTATATATATATATATATATATATATATATATATATATATATATATATATATTTTTGAACAGAAACAATTTTATTGAAATAGAAGGGGGGCTCCGAAGGACTGCTACAGACTGGTGCTAGGCCTTGACACACAGAACAGGCCCAGATTGACAACGTAGATAAAAGACAGGTTAAACTTCGAAAATACGAAATTACGGAACCGCAATTTCAAAATTTCGAAGAAACAAAAAGTAAATTTCGAAATTTCAAAAACACGGTTTTGAAATTACGAAAATGCAAACGGGTTTGGGGGGTATGGGCACCAGGCCCAAGGGGGGGCACGGGAGGGGGTCTGATCGTTGGGGGGGATAATATATAAATAAATATATATTAACAATTTTATTTTTTTAATTTTTTTATTTTTTTTTGGAGTCCAAAATTTGAAAAGCAAATTCAAATTTTGAAACCGCAACGGGTGGGGGAGGCCAAGCGCGCGACCCGAGAGGGGCTGAAGGACGCGTGGCCCAAGGGGGGGTAGGTGGGCGCGGGGCCCAAAGGGGCGCTGAGCCCGGAGCGCAGAGAGCTGAACGGCGGGCGGCGCGAGAAGCCCCGAACTCCCCGCCGGTGGAGGGGAGCAGCCGGCGGATGCCGGGGGGGTGGGGCGCCGCCAAACCGTTGGGGGGTTGCGCCCGGCGCAGGCCGCGGGCGGAGAGAGCAGCTAGGAGGGCTGTGGGCGGGGGATGAGGGGGCCGAGGAGAGGGGAAGACCGAGGGGAGACGTCGACAATGTTCGACAGGGAAGACCGGAGGGTAGGAGGCGGGTCCGGCGAGGGGAGCCGGTCAAGAGCAGCGGAGGGGGGGGAGTGGCCTCCAGCGCTCGCCGGAAGCTCCGGAGATCGTATGGAGCCGGAGGAGCCGTCCACGCGGGGAGGACGGAGCTCGCGGGAGAAGTGGCGGCGACAGAGAGACCGCCGCAGGATGACAGCTCTACGATGGAAGGGGAAGACGGCGTCAGGGGCTGACCGCCCTCGACAGGTGGCCGCCGAGCGGCCACGAGGGCCCAGGAGATGGGCTCGCTACACTGAGGCGAGGACCCCACCGGCGCCGGGGAGAGGACCGGAGTAGGAGCGGGGGCTGGAAGGCACGGGGCGAGGCCGACCGAGGGCGCGGGCGACCACCGCAAGGGGGCGGCCAAGGGAACCGGGGGCGCCGCAGGAATAGGGGCGGCGAGAGGGGGAACTACCGCGGGGGTGGCGGCGCGAGGAGGGCGCGCCGGAACGGAAGGAGAGGAAGGCGGGGTGACCTGGGCTGCAGCGGAGGGCGAGCTAGGGGGGCCCGAGGATGGAGGGGTCCGGGAAGGGTCCTGGGGGGACGCGAGGAGCGGGCGGATGTCGCCGTCGCCGAGATCGCTTGGGACGACGACTGCGGCAAAGGCGGCCGCACTTCGGGCCGGCGGCGGCGATCAGCCAGGCAAGGGACACGGAGGAGGGATCCTGGCGGCCCTGAGGGTGGCGGGAAGGTGGGCTGGGACCACCGAAATGGAGGGGGGGGCTCCACGGCCAACCGTCCAGGCTGCCGGGGACGAGGACCGGCCCCGACCACCACCCGAGGAAGAAGAACGGGGGTGGGGGTGGGGGGTAGAACCAAGGGCCGGCTCTCCACTTGTTTCCCATTTTTGTCTATATATATATATATATATATATATATATATATATATATATATATATACCATTCAAAATAGAAAACCCCTAATAATTTTCTTAACCTAGATTTCTAGGGGACCCTATAAAAATTGTGGGCAAAGTGTAGAGAATCCCATTCACTACAATTATTGTGAAGGCATTAATGGAGAAGAGTAATAAATGAGGAATTTAATGGCTTACCTAAATTAGGTTTCCTTGGAGGAGAAGAAAAGGAATTTTTAGAGAGAGAGAGAGAGAGTTGTGACTTAATGAGGAAGAAAGGGGGGATTGCTTCTCATGGCCGGCCATGTGTGTGTGGGGGGGGGGGGGGTTATTGGGTTGTGGGTGTGATCCAATAACCCTCCAACCCATTAAACTTAGGTTGGGTTGGTTCGGGCTCGGTTCGGTTTGTTTCGGTTTAAAATCTAAATACTAATCAAGCTCTAAAATGACTAATTAAACCATGGAAATAGGGTTATGGTTTCTAGCCTAATTATGATAATATGTGGGCCAAGCCCAGCTAGTTTGTGGGTCCCACTGGTGTCCAGGCTACCCGGGTCTCCAGCTTAAGTCCAAATTGGATAAAATTCAAACCAACTCAAACAAATCCCTAAAAATCATATAAAATCAAATAAAATTCCTATAAAATTATAAAACTTGAAAATGATGAAAATACCCCAAATTCGAAAACTGGGGGTGACAAATATACCCTCCTTAAAAAATATTTCGTCCTCGAAATTGAATGAGAACTAACACAGCAATCATGAACAAAACAAGGAAAAAAAAGAAAGAAATTTACCTCAAGGCTCGAAGAGATATGGGAATCGCTCCCGCATGTCGTCCTCCCTCTCCCAGGTGGACTCACCTGGAGAGTGGT
Source organism: Iris pallida (assembly GCA_029216955.1). Lineage (NCBI taxonomy): Eukaryota > Viridiplantae > Streptophyta > Magnoliopsida > Asparagales > Iridaceae > Iris > Iris pallida. The sequence goes on along the minus strand of JANAVB010016886.1, from coordinate 32,682 downwards.
GTCTCCATGCAACGCGAACCAAGGAAATGACCTGGTTCCGGAGCACCTTTTCTCTTCGGTCCAAGATCTCAACCGGCTTCTCTGGATAGCTGAGTGTCGGTCCCACCTCGATCTCGGAGTGGTCTAAGACGTGACTGGGATCTGCCACGTACCATCTTAGTTGCGACACGTGGAACACACTGTGCACTTCCTCTAGTGCAGGCGGTAACTCCAATCGGTAAGCCACTGCACCGACCCTGCCCAGGATACAGAATGGTCCGATGTATCGTGGACTAAGCTTCCCGCCGCCACCAAAACGAATCATGCCACGCGTCAGAGAAATCCACAGAAAGACAAGATCATCAACCTAGAACAAAACACAAGACTTAGAGCTTGATCTAAAACAATCACAATCAGACTCAAATACTAGAAAAATTTAAACTATACCTCAAACTCTAACGGCCTCCGGTGGCTATCGGCCCAATGCCGCTGCCTATCCTGTGCCACCCGAAGTCTATCTCTAATAACCTTGACCTTCTCTGCAGCATCCAGTACCATCTCAGGGCCAAGCAAAACCCTCTTGCCGATATTATCCCACGACAAGGGAGTACGGTACCTCCGTCCGTATAGAGCCTCGAAAGGTGACATCTCTATACTAGCTTGGTAGCTGTTGTTGTAAGCAAACTCTACCAAGTGAAGGTGGTCCTCCCAAGATCCCCCGAAGTCCAAGATATAGGTACACAGCATATCCTCGAGGGTCTGAATCGTCCTCTCCGACTGCCCGTCTGTCTGGGGGTGGTATGCGGTACTGAACTTGAGCGATGTGCCCAAGCTAAGCTGTAAACTCCTCCAGAAGTGAGAAGTGAATCGGTTGTCCCGATCCGAGACTATACTTACTGGAACCTCGTGCAATCGGACTATCTGCCGCACGTACATCTCGGCCAACCTCTCCGTCGACAAACCCACTTTGAAAGGCAAAAAGTGGGCCGATTTGGTCAATCGATCAACAATGACCCAAATCGCATCCTTCCCTCCTGGAGAGCGCGGAAGCCCAGATACAAAGTCCATAGTGATATGCTCCCACTTCCACTCAAGAATGGGTAGTGGCTGGAGCAATCCACCGGGTCTCTGCCTCCCGACCTTCACCTGTTGGCACACTAAGCATCTAGAAACGAACTGAGCCACCTCTCGTTTCATGCCATACCACCAAACATGCTGTCTCAAGTCTCTATACATCTTGTTGGCTTCGGGATGCATAGAGTACTGAGAACGGTGTGCCTCCTGAAGAACCTCCTCCCGAAGTCCTCCGCTCGGCACGCACAATCTGGTACCATGCCTCAATGACCCATCCCCTGCTATAGAGAACTCATCCAACAGTCCTCTCTGGACCTGCTCCCTGAGCTGCCTTGACTCTGTCCATCAGCTCCGACTCCACCTGGAGACCCCACATCTGTGCCTCGAACCCATGAACTATCACCTCTATGCCCAAGCTCTCCAGATCTGCCAGAAGGTGACGATCCATCGTCAAACACATGGCCACGGGATACCTGCTCAAAGCATCTGCGACCACGTTGGCCTTCCCTGGTTGGTACTGCACAGATATATCAAAATCCTTCATCAGCTCCAACCATCTCCTCTGTCTCATATTCAGCTCCTTCTGGGTAAACACGTACTTCAAGCTCTTATGATCTATATAGATCTCAACTCGCTCTCCGTACAGATAGTGTTTCTATATCTTCAAAGCAAAGATAACCGCTGCCAGCTCCAGATTGTGGGCAGGGTAATTCCTCTCATGAGGACGTAACTACCTAGATGCATAGGCAATCACCTTCCCGTGCTGCTGAAGCACACAACCCAAACCCCGTCCTGAAGCAACACTGTAGATCGTATAACCACCAGATCCAGATGGTAGCGTCAAGATAGGAGCTGTAGTGAACCTCGCCTTCAGCTCCTCAAAGACGGCCTGGCACTCATCGGACCAAACAAACTCCTCGTCCTTCCTGGTAAGGCGGGTCATCGGCTGGGCAATCCTGGAAAAGTCCTGTACGAACCTCCGGTAGTAACCTGCCAGACCCTGAAAACTCTGAACCTCTGCTACTGAGCTCGGCGTAGACCAGGACTCCACTGCAGAAATCTTCTTCGGATCCACTAAAATCCTCTCGCCAGAGACAACATGGCCTAGGAAATCCACACGATCCAAGAAGAACTCGTACTTGGACAGCTTCCCATACAACTGCTCCCTCCTGAGAGTGTCCAACACAATCCTCAGGTGCTCCTCGTACTCCTCTGGTGTCTTCGAATAGATGAGAATGTCATCAATGAAGACTACCACGAACTTGTCAAGGTACTGATGAAATACCTTGTTCATCAAGTTCAAGAATACCGCCGGGGCGTTGGTCAACCCAAACGGCATAACGGTATACTCATACTGGCCATATCGGGTCCGAAAAGTAGTCTTCGGAATGTCATCCCGCTTCACCTTCAGCTGATGGTACCCGGTACGCAAGTCAATCTTCGAGAACACCCTCGCCCCCGCTCAACTGGTCGAACAAGTCATCAATCCTTGGCAAAGGATACTTGTTCTTGATGGTAAGGTTGTTGAGCGCCCTGTAATCAATGCACAGACGTACCGTACCATCCTTCTTGGGGACGAAAAGAACTGGCACACCCCAAGGTGAAGAACTAGATCGAATAAAGCCCTTGTCCTCCAGCTCGTCGACCTGTCTCTTCAGCTCCACTAACTAACTGTTGTTGATTCTATAGACGTGCTGGGAGATAGGCTCAGCGTCCGACGCTAGATCTATAAAAAACTCAACATCACGATCTGGCGGCATCCCGGGCAGCTCCTCGGGAAATATATCCAAGAACTCAGCAATGAGTGGATGTGGCAACATCGGTCCCGCCAACAACGCTCCGCAGAATCCATCTTCCTGCTCCGCTGCACCCCTGGTGAACTCATACTCCGGCTCTCCCGACATCCTAAACAGAATCCTGTCCCCTCTGTAGTCAATACTAGCGTGGTGCATGCTCAACCAGTCCATACCGAGTACCACATCGTAACTCGAAAGTGGCATTACGAGCAAACACGCACTCAGCTCCCGGCCTCTCAAAGAAACTCTCTGCCCCTTGCAAACATTATTAACTAGGATGATGCCATTCCCAGTCATAATCTTGCAAGTCCTACCAAGATATTCAGCAATAATATTGTTCTAAGAGCAAAAGAAATAGACACAAAACTGTGCGTAGCACCAGAATCAAATAAGGCCAAAGCTGGAAAAGAATCGAGCAGAATAGAACCTGCGACAACATCCGCGATAGGCTCCATCTCCTCGGCTGCAAAAGCAAATGCTCTACCCTGACCACCCCTCTGCTGGCGGTGCTGAACAAACTGCTGCTGCTGAGTCAGAAGTGGACCTCGCTGCTGAACTACCGGCACACTAGCTAGTGCCCTCTGAACGGGTGCCCTCTGAGCTGCTCCAGTAATACGGGGGTTCTTGGGACACTCCCGCATCTAATGCCCAGCGGTACCGCAAAAGAGACACAGCCCCAGTCTCCTCCTACAGAACTCGAAGAGGTGATCGGGCTTCTTGCAGAAGTGGCACGGTGGATCATCCTGCCCCGGACGCTGCTGATCCCTCTGGACAGACGCTCTGGCCTACCCCTACTGCTGGTGATGCTAGAACGACTGATGCTGAAGCTGAGGGCGCTTAGCAGCCCCTGCGCTGCTACTGGCCCCCGAAAATAAATTACGATCTCTCTTCGGCTTCAAGCCCCACTCCCTCTCCACCTTTCGAGCCTTCGCATAAACCTCTGCATATGTCGCATAGAAGGGAGGGATCAGGATCTTGATATCCCATGTCAATCCCTCCTGGAAGTGCTCTGCTCGGATCACCGGGTCGCTCACCATGTACTCGGCGTATCGGCTCAGCCGGCCGAACTCTGACGCATTCTCCTCCACAGTCATCCCATCCTGCTACAGGTTCTGGAACTGCCGCACTAGGCTGATCTTGTCCGTAGGAGAAAAGAACTTCTCTCTGAATAGGACCTGAAACTCAGCCCAAGTGTGGCCCTCTCTTGCAAGAGCCGGCTCATTCCGGAACTATGTCCGGGCAACATCTAACAACTATAAACCAACCGCCTCGACCTTCAGGTCGTCTGCCAGGCGGGAGGCCCTCACCTGGCGCTCGATATCCTCGAGCTAGTCATCAGCATAAATAATGCCCTCGGTCCCCTTGAAATCTCTCGGACCCAGCTTCTTGAAGTCCTGGATATCCCCGATCTTCGGCTGTTGCTGCTGCACCTCCCTCTGTGGAGCCCCACGCTCCACTGCCGCCATAGCCAACCTGTGTGCATCCTCCATGCCTTGGCGCATGGCCTTTGTCTGCCTCAACTGAGCCTCGTGCTGGGCCCGCTGGGACTCCAGCACCTGGTGAAAGAATGCGAGCATCTGCCCCATGTCTGTGGGCAGAGAAGGCAACTGAGGAATAGCTCCTACCATCTCCGCGGGAGTCCCCTGCTAAGGAGGAAGAACGCCCCCGGCAGCTCCCGCCGTAGCCTACGGCACTACGAGAAGAGCACCCACAATGGCCCCAGGGACGGTCATCGAGAGCGCTGGAGGAGTACCCCCGAGAGCCCCAACAGAAGTCCCATCAGCCGGGAAAGTGACCGGAGCCTATCCGCCAGAGGTGGCAGACCTCTCCGTCTTCCCGTGCTCCTCGCCAGAAGAATGAGTCATAACCATCCTGGAGACAGATTGAAAAGAAAATATCAATATGGCACATGAAGGATTATATCAAAGGAGGACAGCTAGAAAACAATAAATCAATATCAAAGACGGTAAGCAAGATAAGCAAGAAAAGATCCTACTATGATTGAGTACTCTTAGCCTACTACCTCTTATGTGTAACACAGGCTCGTAGTCAACACTCTAAGACGAGTGCCGCTACGACATCGCACTAATTGCGACTTCATGACCTACGTGGGCCACCACTAAAACGTGTCACGACCCGTACCCACTAAAAGGGCATGTGACGCGACAACACCCAGCCCTCACCGGAAAAATAGCGTAGAACGCTGTGGATTTTCTAGTCTGACAACAGTTTATATATATAACAAAACCTGTCGAGAATATGGTCAACTCCGAACGGAGGACAAGCAATAAATATATATGAGTACTCAATCACAACTCTAAGATGATAAAGTAAAGACCGAAAGATAAAGACAATAAGACGATAAAATATAACCTGTCAAGTCCAACACAAATAATATACAAGTCCAGTCTCTAATACAGTCCAAATATAATACAGTCTCAAAAGTAACTGGAGACAAAGTCCAGTACAAAAGACCTACTCTAACTAAACAATAGGTAAAGTCTCGTCAGGCGGAGCTAAGCCCTGCGAGACCAAGTCTAGGCCCACTACGTCTTCCGGACCGTAGTAGGTACTGCAATCTCCTTCATCGGCACCTGTAATATTTTATCAACAGTCTAGTCAGGATGGAACGAGTACTTATATCTCATAACAGATCTCAAGATAGAATAAAAGCTATAAGACTGTAAATAGAGCATATACAATAAATCATGGAGTATACATGTATGTATCATGGCATGGTAAGCTATAGAGCTAGAGCTAGAACAAAAAAATAGAACGGGATCATGGTATGTACATAAGTCAAGGTAAGCCATATGTCCAATGTGTGTGAGTAGTAGTTTCAGCTTGTGATCGGCTTGGGTACCTGTCAAGAACTAGCCTGGCAAGTCATATGTGCGGTATATGACTCACACTGTTCGGGAATGCGGGATGGATCTGATCACAGGCATACACTACTACTCCCCCTACCCCAACTGGTAGAATGGATTCAAACAGGACACGTCACTGCACGGGATTCTAATGAGAAGGTAGCTAACCTTCTCTAGAATTAGTGACCATATATTAAACAAGAGCTACAAGGGAGCTTGCACATACATCCCAACCTAAGAAGGAGAAACATCTCTCGTCGGGATCCAGGAATACCAATCCGTAAGAACCATGTGTCAGGAATAAGCATATCAACATTATGTACATGAATCATAACAGTTATCATAAATTGGGAATAAGTATCAGAGAATGTACTCGCCTGTAAGATGATAAAATATGTCGACCGGATCAACTGCAGTGTCTCGAGGACCTATAGAGAATAAGACATATTAATACTATGTTTAGGAAGTAAAGTTAAATTAAATTAAATCCTATTTAGTCATTCTAGGTCAAGACATGTCTAGTTGGGTCAATCTTGGTCATAGAAGAACATTAGAATCAATCCGAATCAAACTAGGTCGAAAATTGACTTACCATTGACTTTTGGTCAACGGGTCAACTCTGGTCAACTCTAGGTCAACCCTAGGTCAACCCTAGGTCATTGGTGACTAATAGTTGACTTTTGGTCAACCGTCCAAGTTAAATGGAATTTGGGACTAAATTGGGTAAAGTGTTGACCCATAGTTGACTTTTGGTCTAAAAAGTCAACCGTGGTCAAACGGGGTCAAGACTAGGTTTAGACGGCTAATTCTAATCATTACCAACCTCTACAACCTATATCCAAGTCCATCTTGGACTTGGAAACTCAAATCTTGGCCGTAGGCCAATTTTCTATTTTACCCTTAAAAAGGGTAAAATTTTACCTTCGGCGATTATCAAGTTAGCCTACCTACGCTTGATATTCTGACCCGATCTCCCTAGGGTAGTAATATACTAACCTATACATATGTTACCTACCAAAATACCTAGGTAAAGTGGACATCCAGTCCATGATACGGTCCATTGTCGATATCTTGAATATTTCAAGATACGCAATGATTCGGCGCGACACCGGCGCCCTACGACCCCGATTTCCACTCAGGAGCCTACCCGTAAAATCTAATTCACGTATTCTAGCTCCACGCCAGGTTTCGTCGCGATCCGATACTTGGAGCTCCGTTTCCTACTTTAACTCGACTTCCTCTAAAAACTTCCTTTTCGCCCTTATTCTAATTCTCCTCCTTAACTCTTCCTCTAACTTCTTCTTCTAACCTCTTCTTCATATTTCTCCTCTAATTCTTCTTCTAACTCCTCCTTCCTATTCCTCTACTAATTTTTCTAACTTCTTCTAATTTCCTTCTCCTCTAACTCTTTCTAATTCCCTACTTCTTCTAACTTCTTTTCTTCTACTTCTTCTTATTTCTTTTCCTTCTTCTTTCTATCTAACTATCAATTTCTATCTATATATATACATATACATATCTATATATATACACATATATACATATATGGGGGGTATACGTAGGCTAAAGGAGCTAGGGGTTTACTGCCACTGCTACTGCTGTTAGCACTGCTGCTGCTGCTGTTGGCTATTGCCACAGCAGCTAGCAGCTGCTGTTTCTTCTCTTCTTCATCTATTTCTTCTTCAAGTACTTTCTCTTCTCCCCTTCTATATATATATCTATATATTTTTTTCTATATATTTTTTTTTCTATATATTTCTTCTTCAACTACTTTCTCTTCTCCCCTTCTATATATATATCTATATTTTTTTCTATATATATATATATATATATCTATATATATATATATATATATATATATATATATATATATATATATACACACACACACATCTCCATATACATATATATACACACAAACGTATATATATATACATACATAGGCACATACCTATATATATATATATAAATACAAACACACACACACCCTCACTCAAACACTCTCTCACACAAAAACACACACTCTCACCACCACACACAAACACCACCACTACCATTTCCCTTACACAAACACAAATACCTATAAACATATATATATATATATATATATATATATATATATATATATATATATATATATATATATATAAAATATATATATATATATATATATATATATATATATATATATATATATATATATACATATATATATACCATTCAAAATAGAAAACCCCCAATAATTTCCTTAACCTAGATTTCTAGGGGACCCTATAAAAATTGTGGGCAAAGTGTAGAGAATCCCATTCTCTACAATTATTGTGAAGGCATTAATGGAGAAGAGTAATTAATGAGGAATTTAATGGCTTACCTAAATTAGGTTTCCTTGGAGGAGAAGAGCTTGGGAGAAAAAAAGAAATTTTTAGAGAGAGAGAGTTGTGACTTAATGAAGAAGAAAGGAGGTTATTGCTTCTCATGGCCGGCATTGTGTTGGGGGGGGGGGGGGGGGTTTGGGTTGTGGGTGTGATCCAATAACCCTCCAACCCATTAAACTTAGGTTGGGTTGGTTCAGTTCGGTTTGTTTCGGTTTAAAATCTAAATACTAATCAAGCTCTAAAATGACTAATTAAACCATGAAAATAGGATTTATGGTTTCTAGCCTAATTATGATAATATGTGGGCCAAGCCCAGATAGTTTGTTGGTTCCACTAGTGTCCAGGCTACCCGGGTCTCCAACTTAAGTCCAAATTGGATAAAATTCAAACCAACTCAAACAAATCCCTAAAAATCATATAAAATCAAATAAAATTCCTATAAAATTATAAAACTTGAAAATGACAAAAATACCCCTAATTCGAAAACTGGGGGTGACAGTATCAGAGCTCTAAAGAATAGATACTAAAGGCAATAGCCAATATCAGAGCTCAGAAGTAGGGACTGGACACTGAAGACTAAAGTATAGTATAGTCTTATAGATTGCAAAATCCCATCACAAATTATAATTGGTATGCCATAAAATCAAATAGGAACTCACAATATGGTTATGATACGTGTTAAAAAAATTAGACCCTTAACTTTTGCTGTTTAAATCCATAAAAAATCAAGGAATGAGATGCATGTAATCTAACGATTTGTATTAAAAAAATTAGGAACTCGTGAGTTCCTCGAGGATTTTTGAAACAAGAACATGCATCAATAATAGCTCAATTTCTTCTACATGACTTCTACTTTATGCAATTTTATAATAGGTATGGGATACACAAGGGATAAATGCATAGGCAGTTGAAAATTGGATGCTAACCAGTTAATTTTATTGTGCTAGTAAAGTTTTACAACCACCCCCTTCAAAATTCTTTCTTGCCAAGCCTTTGACTATGTTTACAAACAAACAAAAAATACTCTTTGAGGAATTAAGAGCCAGTAGATTTTGTTTCTATGAGTTATTTTTTATGGCGTTAGTTGCAGGCAAATGCATCAAAAAACGTCATAGTTCATAGTTATTTCCGTGAAGTTTCTAATCTCGAATAGCAAAGCATCTATAAGAGAAGCCCCATCAATCAATAGGCAACATTTGGCTACTTAGATCATAAAGCACTATGGCTTAAGGACAAGCTCAGAGTGCTCGAACCTAATAAAAATTTTCGATATCATACCCCAAGTATTCTTAAGAAAATAGAAAATATTTTAGTGAGTGATAACTTGTTTAATAGTTTAATGACTTAGAAAATATATTAGTGTTGTTTCATTCGTAGTATGACCAAGGTTTCTGTGTACTGAACAGAAATGATACATCACATGCTAAAATCCAAAAGATAACGAATAGATTCATATTAAGATGGCAGTTGATTGCAAATCCCCGATTTGTACTCATGCATGATGTTGCTAAAGCACTAGTTCGTTTAGGAAATGGTTAGGGCCCTTAAGCTACACTTTCGACTTGATAAATAGGAACTGGTCACTCTTAAGTTGTTTAGGAAGTTCTTTCTTTAGTCGTGACCATGCCCTGACATGTCAGTCACTTTAAAAATGACCAAAATTACCACTGAATAAAACATGAAAGACATTCTCATTGAACCAAAATTAAACAATAAATCTTACAAATTTTGAAGTTCAAAAATACTTGAACTCCCCAACCAAAAAGAAGTTAAAAATTACTTGTGACCACTAAATCAAAAACGAATGCCTATTAGAAAACACATATGTAGCCATCAGTTTAACCCTCCAAAGTGTCCACGATTCAATTCGATAAAGAAGCTATGAGGAAAAAAATTCGTTTATTCAACCCTTAGTTGAACCATATGTTTAATTTGACGAAGAAGCTATGAGTACATTGCAAAAACCCTAAGTTGAACCCTTAGTTACAATGTACCCTAAGTTGAACCCTTAGTTACAATGTACAAAGAAAAACCCTAAGTTGACGAATGAAGTTGCCACAAAAAAACCCAAGGGTGAAGAACGAACGAAGTTCGCACAAAACAACGCTACGCATAAAATTGAATTTCATAGTAAAAAAATCAAAGACATTATACCGCATGGTAAAGAACGAAGTTGCCGCATGGTGAAGAACGAAGCTTATTGATCCAGAGCAAGGAGAGGGTTTTCTCTGAGGGAAAGGGATTTCGAAGGGTTTTCTCCAGAGTGGTTAGGGTTTTCTCTATAGCGGTTTCTGAGAGGGGGAGAGAGGGGTTTCGAAGTGGAGCAAAAACTTTTCGAAGGGGGAGAAAGGGGTTTCTGAGATGGGGAGAGAGGAGTTTCTGAGATGGGTTTGGAAGGGGTTTCGAAGAGAGCAGAAACTTTTTATTCTGCCAACTTCTTATGCCTCAAAATTATTTGAGAAAGAAACGTCAACAAATTTAAGAACTTTACAATAATTACCATAATGACAGATGAAAAAAATGCGACAACTTTCCTACATATACAATAGTTGATGGTTATTATCAAAACAAAACGTTAATATAAAAAATGTTCTTTCTTGATGCATCCTTCAAAACCGTCAAGATATATGCTATAAAATTGCTAAAGTGACAAAAAACTTGTCTTCTCTTCACGTAAGCCTAAAACCTTCAAGATAACCACTATTGTTGATAGTTTTCGATGACCGTCAACAAATAAACCGTCAAGAAACGCCATTTTTCTTATAGTGAAAGTTGAGGAACACTGAAGAATTAAAAAATTTAGATTAGTTTACTATTTATACAAGGAAATGGTGGATATAACCCATAGAAGGATTATTTTATGAGTAAAAATAAGAAAGGGTTCTAGAAAGAGGATAGTCGTATCGAAGTAGTAGTTGGGGAATTTGGACTAGGACATTGGCATGCAAACTCTAAGAGCATAAATTACAACACTAAGCAAGCTAGTTGAGTAATGGTTTAAGTAAAAGAGCAATTGATTTTTGAAAATTTTGTTGAAAGGTTATAACAATTTAGGGATTCAAATTTTGATCAATGAAATAGATTCATATTTTGTTATTATATTTGACCAACCTTCGAGAGTTGAATAATAATGACTTTATACTTGGTTGAGATTTGACGATATTTTTGAGATTGTTATTATGTATGGGAGAGTACGATTGAAAGATGCATAGTGGGAGATTCAAATTTGATTATTGATTAAGATTTGATCGGTTGATTTTTGGGATTTGAAAATTTTCAAAATATAGAGCGTGGGTCGACTCAATAAATTTTTTTGAGTTAATATGTTTTGTTAATTGGGTATTGATCGACAATTATGATTATGACTTTGATGTAGTAAGGTTTGGAAGATTGGTTGATAATTAAATTCGATGCTTAGAAATGGTTTTCTTTGGCTGAGGAAAATACTTGAATTTGTAATAAATTGATATTGGTAGAGGAATTGCAAATGACGGCTTGATGGAAATTAGATTTAGTCAATTTTGGGTATGTTCCTTTTGATTCAAAATATAATTAGTTGTAGTGCTTGGGTAGTTGTCTTACTTCTCAGTGAATTATCTTGGTGCTATGAGTGTTAGCTAGCTCAGCAAGTTTGTAAGATTGGTTCCGTTGTTAATGAGATGATTACCTTATACATTTTTTCCCTGCATATCCTATCTTGTAATCGTCATTGGAATTTTCTATCGTTGTAATAGTGATTTGATTTCTTCCTATCCCTGTAATCGTCATTTGATCATCACTTACTTTTCAATAAAAACATGTTTCTAGATTTCGATCATACTTTTGGTCGTGATTAGATTTTGATTATATTCTTTATTGTACCAAAAATTTGATTTTTGCTCATGCCTAGATGACATTGCATGACTAGGTGATTTTAATTCTACTAATCGTAACTAGATTTTGATTCTATTCTTTATCGTGTTTAAATTTTAATTTTGATCGCACCTAGATGACTTTGGATAAGTATTTGATTGTTCCTAGATGATTTTGATTATACAGATCGTGACTAGATTTCGATTCTATTCTTGACTGTGCATAAATTTTGATTCTTGATCGCATAAATGACTTTGATTCTGTAATTGATTGTGCATAGATGATTTTGATTCTATTCTTGATCATACCTAAATAATTTTTATTTTGCTTGTATTTTGATTATTCTTAGTCGTTCCAAACCGTGCCATTTTTCTGTATTAGATTTTTCTTAGTCGTGCATAGGAGATTTTGATTGATCATTCTTAGGATTCAATTCTATTCTTGACCGTAGAGATTTTGATTATATTTTTAATCATGCTAAGTCACAAAATTTCAAATATCTAGGACAAATTTTTTCTAAGGTGGGTATATATGTTACCTCATGTTTCCGAATTTTCTATTATTATTTTTTCAATCCCTAATTTTTTGATTATTATTTTTTTAGGAATATTTTGTAATTAAAAGAAGGAAAAGGCATTTTTGGTAATTTGTGAAGAGGGTGTGGCGATCTAGTAACTAGTGAAGAGGAAGTGCAACTTGGTAATAAGCGAAGAGGGAGTGGCATGTGTACTAAATAGTTAGCCATGATTAAGGTGAAAACATTCTAGAATTCCTTAATTAAGTGTTCTTAATTAAGCCTGGAGAATATACCTAGAATATTCTTGAAGTATTCCTAGAATATTCCATTCTAATCCTAGTTAGCACGTGCTAATTAGCTTCTAGAGTGTTCTTTCTAACCCTATAAATACCCTAATTTTCTATTATAGATCATTCCAATTCTAAACCCAAGCCCAAGACCTAAATCTAAACCCCTTCTTGCCAAACCCTAACCCATTTTATCTTACATCAATTAGTATCTGTATCCACCAAACACTACCAAAATACAGTAAATTAGCGACCAAAAATTAGCGACGAAAATTTTCCGTCTGCGTTAGCGCAGCTTTGTGGCAACTAGCCGACGGATTACCGACGACAAGCCGTTACATTTTTTATTTTATTTTTAGGGGGAGGAAAGGTCGCACATCCATCGCTAGGACGTCGGAGATATAGCGACGGATAGTCAGCCATCGCTATGCAGTCAATTATTTGGTGGGAATTGTGTGGAGAATTGGCGTGACAATTCTTCGACTACGTAGCGACGGATATTCAGTCGGCAAGTATCAAAAATAGCGACTAACGGGCGACGGATTAAAATTCGTCGCTAGTCCGTCGCTATATATACGTTCCAGACTTAAATTGAAATGGCGGGGTAAACTTTTCGCATTCCCCCCAAATTCACTCTCTCTCCTCTCTCTCTCTCTCCCGCGGCTTCGGTGATCGGCGTCGACGTCCTCTCCAATCTCTCTCCCGAAGGTAATCCCCTCTCTTTCTCTCTCTCTCTATCTCTATCCCTCTCTCTCTTGCGGTGTCGTAGGGGCAGCGGGGGCTGCGGGCTTGGGACGGGGGCGTCGGGGACTGGGCGGCAGGCTTGGAGCGGGGGCGTCGAGGACTGGACGGTAGGCTTGGGGTGGGGGCGTCGGGGGCTGGACGGCGGGCTTGGGGCGGGGGCGTCGGGGGCTAGGCGACGGGCTTGGGGCAGGGTCGTCGGGGGCTGGATGGCAGGCTTGGGGCGGGGGTGTCGGGGGCTGGGCGACGGGCTTGGGGCGGGGGCGTCGGGTGCTGGGCGGCGGGCTTGGGGCGGCAGGCTTTGGTCGGGGGCGGCGGGGGGCTTTGCTTCTAAAATTCATCTGAGTTTATATATTGGCTAAATAATGTGTTATCTATATTGGGTGTTATCCATTAGTTTGGTGGTGTTTGGATTAGTAAATGTGAATATGGGGTTTGGGTTCATGGTGTATATGTTCACTGTCTCAAGGACAATGCGAGTTCTTCATCTGCCTTCTTTGTTAAGAATATCCTTGGAACATTCGCTTCACCAAAGTCATTGAATAAGTGAAATTTTTCCTGGAAAACTGACCCTTAGAGTGTATCAGTTGTGTGCTTCTATATAGATGTATATATCTATACACCTAACTGTGATATACATATGTGTATGTGATAATCTCAGTTAGCGACGGACTAGTGACCGGTTAGCGACGGATATTTCCAGCTCCATTTACATTAATCTACGGTACGACATGGTGATCAGGACATAGTCCCTGCAGCCATTCGACTGGCGAGGCAGAAACTATATAGCCGTAGATAAAGTTGACTGTCCTCCGACCCTCATCCCACGGCAATGATGATACGACAACCTATCACTATATCTTATATAGTAGTAGATGATGTCTTAGTATTACATTATGTGAGTTCATCTTGATTCTGTTATATCCTTCAGATACTAGATACGATAAGAACATATACTACACCATATGTACAGAATATAGATGATTCATACTAATGTATGCTAGAATGAATTTTGGGTTGTGTTCTGAGCCATCCGTTCTCACACTTAAAACATATAGGAATTAGTAGTGTGAGAGTGCCGGAGAGAGTGAGAGCGCCGAAGGGGGGAGGAGATAGAGTGAGAGAGTAAAATGGTACGACATGGTGAAGTAGTACTGTATTTTGGCTCCAGTTCCAGCTCCATTTGCATTAATCTACGGTACGACATGGTGATCAGGACAAAGTCCCTGCAGCCATTCGACTGGCGAGGCAAAAACTATGTAGCCGTAGATAAAGTTGACTGTCCTCCGACCCTCATCCCTCGACAATGATGATACGACAACCAATCACTATATCTTATATAGTAGTAGATGATGTCTTAGTATTACATTATGTGAGTTCATCTTGATTCTGTTACATTCTTCAGATACTAGATACTATAAGAACATATACTACACCATATGTACAGAACATAGATGATTCATACTATTGTATGCTAGAATGAAACTTGGGTTGTGTTCTGAGCCATCCGTTCTTACACTTGGCAAAAAATCAAATTTTCTGTACTTTATCTGCTTTTGAAAATGTACTCAAATTACATGATGGTTCCTTTAGTTAGCTTGTTTATGTTACAATTATATTACTTCGTTGATCATACATGGATGTACTAGCGATACATATTTTCACATCCAAATTGAAATGAATCGTTACTTCATTGATCGTACATGGATGTACTAGCGGATCAACCTCCTGGACCGTAGGTACTTATAAGTATTGACCGTATCGGATTAGTATCGATCTATCGTTTCGGTATGGGCCGTATCGATTGGTATTGGTCTTTTCGAATTGGAATCGTCCTATCCGATATGTATCGGCCGTATAGCTAGGATTCATATTGGCCTTATCGATTTGGTATCGGTCATATCCGATAGGTATCGACCGTGTTGGATTAGTATAGACCATTTCAGATTAGTATCGTGGAAGGTTTAGTAACAACTGTACTTGAATTTCTCTCTTCTAGAGAGAGATTACCATTGCAAGAGAGTCGCGAGAGCGTAGCTGGCCAGTTATAGAACATACATACTTTCTTTTCAATCTCGCTTTTCCTGATGGAAAAGGAAGCATGTATGTTACTGTAACTGGCCAATCACGATCTGGTGACTCTCTTGCAATGGTATTCTAGCTCGAGAAGAGAGAAATCCAAGTACAGTTGTTACTAAACCTTTCACGATACTAATCGGAAATGGTCTATACTAATCCAACAGGGCCGATACCTATCGGATATGACCTATACCAAATCGATAAGGCCAATATGAATCCTAGCTATACGGCCGATACATGTGCATATCGGATATAGGACGATACCAATTTGTTAAGGCCAATACCAATCTGATACGTCCTATACGAAACCGATAGACCGATACTAATCTGATACACTAGATACTAAGTACATCCGGCCTATACCAGCGGATCCACCAATTACTGTACGATAGGCCCAACGACTCCAGTTACATCCGGTTATTGGTGAGTACATGATTACATAGTAATTCTGTTAGTCTTGTGATACAGATTTTTACTCTCTCATGCTACCAACGTCACAACTTTTCCAGTGCTGCTCCCTCTAATGATGATGAACGCAAAAAAACAACGTCATAATTTTTATAATTTGAGTAAATTTATTTACCCTATATAAAAATTTCTGTTGTCAGAGAGATAGCTCCTAGGACTCGCCGAGGTGGTGCTGCTAGTCGAGGAAGGGGCCGAGGCAAGAAACCCTTGGAGGTCGACACGGAGGAAGTCCCCGTCGTCAAATAAGAGCCGGTGACTGTTAAGGATGAGGTGTTACCAAAGGTCGAGGTCAATGAAGAACCGATGACCATCAGGGAAGAGATTGCTCCCAAGGTTGAAGTTAAGGAGGAGCCACCGTCAGAGAGTAGTAGCATCAAGACCGACCCTCCTGTCCCTACAGAAGACCTCAACCAGATTGAGCATTCGTATGCAAAGTGGCTGATAGAATGGTACATGTCTCAACGCAACTCTGATCCCTGGCTGTGAGGATTCATCGTCTGACTTGCGGTCTTTGCTGAGGCCAAAGTCGATTTTCCTACGTGTTTTGGAATTTTGGAATATTTGTGGAAATTTTAGAATATTTGTGGGAATTTTGGAATATTTGTGCTATGATCGGATTATAACGACGGATATTAGGTTACTCTTCAGGATAATTGATGTCTATTTTATATTAATTTGGTTTGGTCTATATGATTCTTGGATAATTAGTGTGCATTAAATTCGTATGTGCATATTTGGTCTATGTGATTCTTGGATAATTGGTGTACATTATATATTTGGTCTATGTGATTGTTGGATAATTGGTGTGCATTATATATTGGTTTGGTTTATGCTTATTTTTGCGAACAGAAAAAGTGCTACAATTTTTTTTCAAAAAAATCTCATTTAGCGTCGAACTAGTGACCGGTTAGCGACGGATATTTCCAGTTTTCGACTACTATTCGACGGCATATCCGTTGCTAACTGGAGATTTGAAAATGTTTCCAAGTAGCGACGGGTGGTCGACGGAATATCCGTCGGCAACGTTCTGGCGGTATATATTTCGACGGAATGGCGACGACTTATCCGTCGCCATGGTTTTGGAAATAGCAAGCATTTTCAGAACATGGTCGAAGGATAATCCGTCAGTATTTCGTCGCTAATCCGTCCTTTGTTATCGACGGCGATCGACGAAATAGTGACGGAACGATACACTCTGATACGCTATTACGACGGTTTACCGACGGACCATTACGTCGCTAGTATCTACACAGTTCAGTATTTAATACTTGAAATGGACGAAAGTCCGTCGGAAAGTAGTCGCTAATGCTTCGTATTGTGAAGTCGAAAAGCCGTCGCTATTCCGTCGCTTGACGACTACGTAGCGACGGACCTTTATTAGCGACGAGCTGATTGCCGACGGATTATTTTGGCCAAGACCCGTCAGTGATCGGTCGCTAATACAAATTCCCATCGGACGGGCGACGGATCTGGCCGTCGCTAAATCGACAAATTTTGGTAGTGAAAATCCGTGTCAAATCATGTCAGCCTCGGGTCCGACCCCGAGTGTCGATTCTATTTCATTTCACTACCTATTTCAATATACAAATAATTTTGTGTCCCATACAACACAATACTCAAACCCACAAAAATATAATTCATTGTATCCCCGGGTCCACCCCGAGGATACGGACACCTCGAAGCTCCTCGACTTACACCCAACCCTCTGGAATCAGGGTCCAATACAAACCCGATACAGCTCCGCTGCGACGAGCATCAAATCGTATCCCCGTAGAACCGGCTCCAGTCACTACCGCAGTCCTACGCTGTGCAAGAGCCGCCCTGGCTGACGCCTCGACCAAACCCCAAGCTGCATCTTCACCTTTGTGAGGGTTTTCAGCCGTCTAGTCTCCTCCGTCGGGAAGTGTCTGGCTACTCTGACCCTTGTTTGCTGCATTCACCAATTGCACCACCTCCCCTAGCCACTCGACGCCATGTGCCACGTTTCTATGACTGACGAGCGCTGATCCAACTCCCATCATCTCCACGGATATGCCCGTCTTTGATCATGTCCTTGAGCGCCTCTCCGGTAGGTGGTTGAGCCACCTTTGCTATTGATCCTAGTTAGACAACCAGACCTGCTTCGACACCCGACCTTCTAGATCTGGCAGTGTTTGGATTCGCCGATAGCCCTTACCATTTATCCTTTACCAATCTCCAGTCATGTGAGTCTTTACATCGCGAACTCGAGATCCCGACACTGCTTCTCTCCATCCTTCGTCGAGCCCAGATCGACGGTCACCGAAAACTACGGGAGTCGCCTCGTAGTTCGAACATCAAGCGCCAAGTGCCTGGTCAAACCAGGACGGATTATCGCCACCAATCAAGTGTCCACCGACCACTTTCTGCAGCGAGTTAGCACCGTCGGCCCTTTTTCGAAGCTTCTGGTGGGTTTGTCACTTCCCTTCTTGAATCTTCTGTTTGAGAAGAAGAGAACTATTTTCCTTGTATTTACCTTTGACTTGGGTTATGAAGAGTAATGGGCTGGAGGAATGTTGGATTTGGGCTTAGTATTGGGGTCCAGTTGGGCCGGATCCTAAATTATAGATGTAGGCTAAGAGATTGGCAAGGAATAATATTTTAGGCTAGTAAGAGATTGGTTAGCAAAACTAGTAGTTAGTTAGGATTTAGTAAATTGGTTAGTTGAGAGTTAGTTAGTAATTTAGATTCAAGAAATAGTTAGTTAATAAATTAATAATTGGTTAGTTAGCCTACAACAAATTCTAAGACCATTAGTTTAGGATTTAATTAAGATTAGAATTTAATTTTTTCTTATTATTTTATATGTGATTGAGAAACGATTTTATCTTCCCATAAAGGCAAGTACATATTTTTCAACTTTACTTAGCAATATTGCATTTCGTGATTTACACTTATGACACATGTTTTATCATTTTTTCGTGTCATGTCGTATCAAGAGGAAGAACACTCGTGTGGCATATAGTTTACCTGGCCTTGGACATTTAGTGAGTGCCAGCATTGTCGAAAGACAAACCTTATGTCCATTACTTACGTGCTTGCCAGCATTGTTGAAAAACATGCCTTATTGTCACGTCCCAGAACCAGAATACTAGAGAACGGGGGACAGACACAGCTATCTACGTACATTAAAGTGAGTCCCACCTCGCAATATGGTCACGGCTATATAGATGTAAGGGGAATTATCTACCAGCCAACAGTCTCTTATAGTCAAGTACAAGCCTAGTGTCTCAATCACAAGCAAGCAAGAAAATATAACAAGATAGTAGATCATCAAACATATAAAGTAAGGCGTCCCATACATTACATATTCAGATTATCATGAAGCTAGTCATACAAAATGTGAAGACTAGCAAGAGTTAAAGTCGTACATGATCAACCCTAGGATTTGTCAATCATGTTACAGCCCTTAGGCAGACAGGAATATAAAATTCAACACGAGTTAGCACTTGCTCGACGGCTAAACGCCTCAAAAAAATAATTTATAATAGAGTGGAAGAGCAAAATAAGAACCTACCCATTGCCAGGGTTGCGTCTAGTGTTCACCATATGGCTGGAAGGCCGGAAGATCCTCGGGTGCTACTCCGAAATCTGGCCATATAAAACCAGCTGGGTCAGACCCCAGAAAGAGCAATTGCCACAAGGAAGGTTTCAATTAAGAACTAAAAACAACATATTAGCACATAAATACATCAATGATAACGAAAGACATGAGTTAGAGAAATAAGGCGATTAAACGATAAGATAACTAAAGGACCATTCCGGTAACCAGGTTATAACCCGTAAACCAAACAAGGACCAGGGTTGTAACCCTTCACCTGAACAGAACTTAGTCTCTAACCAATTATCAATGAGTAAGCAAAAACAGTAACATGCTGAAGTAACCATGTACTGGCCTTGTCTAGGCAAGATTAGACTAGACTCCATCCATCAATCAAGGCCAAGCAATGAGTACGGCTTGATACTTTAACTAACTAGGGTTATCACAAGCCTACTTACTAACAAGATGTATCGAGATGTTCCAACAGCCACAAGCCCTGCAGACTTAATCCAGGTTATCCAGTCGCAAGTTGAGAGAGTTGGATTAGGTGACTTGGGGTGCAACACATGACAGTGTGCTGGAAATGTGTCCTACTCGACGGCAGGCTACAATTCCAATTAGAGCGCACAGATAACAGGACTGCCTGTAGCTGAAAAATCTCTTCATGGACTACTTGATCAATTTAGCCATTAACTTAGTCAGATTCAGTATGAATCCCTGACCGTGGAAATCAGGAATTTATATCCTAGACATGATGCAAGACGAGACATATAGCTTGTACAGATACAATCAGGAGAAATCATCTACGGTATCAAGACGAGAGTTACATGTTACTTGTCAAGATTCCATGTCAGGTTTTGTTACTTATCAAGGCAAGAGTGCGTCACAACGGACCACCATCAAGAATTATCATGTCAAGTTACTTGTCAAGAGTGCACCACGACGGGTCACTATCAAGAGTTATTATGTAAACTCATATTGTCATGTCGTGTTCATGTAAGTGCACCACGACGGGCCACTATCAAGGAGTTGTTAGGGAGTATACGTGCCATACCAAGATCATGTTTAAATCTCAGAGTACATGTGCAACATGGAAAATAATATTGTAGGACTAGTCAAGTAAAGAGTAGAAATAAAGTCATAATTCACACTAAGGACCATGGGGACAAATACGGACATTTGCAAGAGATAGCACAAAGGGTCAATGGGGTGTCATGAAGAGCATGCACCCAAAATGCATGTGCTGAGAGTGGCATGTGCCCAAGGCTATGCGCCTAAGGGCATGCGCCCAGGGCTATACGTCTAGGACCAAACACATCATGTAGGGCATATACTATGGAAGGAATACACAAGAGAGTGCATGCGCACACATGCATGCGCCTATGGTCAATGCGCCCATATATATGCGCCCATATGAGTGATGCAGGGTGCATAGGAAGCTAAGTCAGGAGCCATTAATACTGGCTATGTGGGCGCATAATTAGGGCTATGTGCCCACAACAACGGGATACTATGACTTAACACACATCTGAAGTTATGTGCATGAGCAAGTAAAATCTATGGGCGCATATAAAGCCATGCGCCCACACTGAGGAAAACAGGAAGCTTGGGCGCATATAAAGAGCTATGCGCCCAAGGCTGAAGTTACTGTAGGCGCATAAAATGCCATGCGCCCATACACTGTTCTTCTTCTCTAACCCGAGAAGAAGAACCATGGAACCCATGAACACTCCAAAGTCCATAAATCGCTCAAAATAACTCGAAATATGGGTTTTCAAAGGTCCATTTTGAGTAAAATTAAATTCTCTACAACGTGGAACAATCAAAACTTTAAAACAAAGAAGTTTGAGAGATCAAAACCCAAGAAAACCAAAATTTGAGAAAACTTAGATCTACAAGTTTTAATCCACCAAAACCAAAAGTGCTAAGTACTAAAGAGTCTTAGAAGCTTGTAGGGAAGGCAATAGAACAATAAAAATGGAGTTCCTCTATGAAGTAAGATGACACTTGCCTAAGATGGTTGGAGAGAATTAATGGAGGAAGAAGAAGTAAAGGAAGAAGTAAAGGAAACAATGAAGAGAGAGAGAGAGTGGAGTTGATATTTATATTAGTCCTCTCCATCTCTAACCAAAACCAAAATAAACCAAGTTAAACTAAAACAAAACCAAGCCAAGCCATGCTAGACAAGTCAAGATACAGGTCGGATATCCGTACACGTATATTGGAAATACGTATAACGAAAAACTGGAGTGACAACTCGACCCACCTTAAAAGAATTTCGTCCTTGAAATTTAATCAAGAGGCTAGAGATGTCAGGGCAAGCTATACCAATCACAATCAATCTACGACTACCAGTCAATCAAGCAATCATTCATACAAGCAAGGAATTAAAAACATAAGACATAAGGAAGATATTATACCTTATGAGTCAAATAGGTGTGGATATCGCGATCGAATATTGTCACGACCCGGTCCCAATTTCTTGGGTCGAATCGGATCATGCCCAGCCTGCACCGTTGTTGAGACGACGGCAGTAAGCTGTATCACTCATGCAGGTAAATAAAACAACACAGTCTAATTGCCACAACTTTAATAATTTGAATAGTTTAAAACTTTTTACAATGAAATGAAACATACATCTGAAGTACATTGCTTTCCACAAACATCATGAATTATAAAGAAGAAGAAAAATCTAGGCAACCAGCTCATCAATCTCGAGATCATCATCCTCTAGTTGGGATCACGGAACAAAGCCTCATCAGTGATACCTAAAATGTTGGGTCTCCAGTCAGGAGGGAGCAAAGTACAATTCATGCTAATCTTGACAATTAATTTAACAATAAAATCATGCACTTTTAAACAGTTTGAAGATGAACAGTTTTTGAAATAAAACAGTATAGTGATGTGAATAGGCAATGTATATGACCGGCTTGGGTTACAGTAGTATCTAGCGATACGGTATGGCTTGTCCCCGTGTGAAGAGGGGAAAGCTAATACAGTCAGTTACAGTAGTCAGTTACAGTAATTTGGATGTGGTCATAAACATTACTCTACTCCCCCAATCCCCAACAGTACAGTCAATACTCCCGAAGGAGTTCGTGTATGAACAGTGGTTTAAAATTGCAGTGAAGTGATTATTAAATAATTGTAATCAACATAAATGTACTTGCCTTTGTTATTGTGACTGGATCGAGAGTCTGTACCGAGGAACTAGGTCAAACACTTCCCCGAAATCCTACATTTGAGATTCCAGACTTAGAAACAATATTCAACCCATATCTAGATGTGCTAGTTACAATCTCTAGTAGTAATGTCCTAATCAAGTTTTAAGTTGTATTAATCTACAGCTAACGATTACGTCGCAACTATGTGCGTTGATTAAGCCGGTTAATTGAATTATTTGGAAATATACAAGAATCAATTACAATTTGGAAAACTTTGTGTTTTGTAATATATTTTTAAAAATACAATTTCTTTTAGCGATAAACCGTGAATTAATAATATTTTATTCATTTTAGCTAAACTCGTAATTAAGCCGTAAATTACGTCCTATCTACGAATATGAAATCAATCCAAAATCCACCCAAATCACATCCACCAGAAAAAGAAAAGAAAATAACTACACTACACAAATACATGGGCACAGCTACTGGTCCTAGGGTGGGCTTATGCCCGATACATCTTTCTTTTACATTAAATAAGAAAATGACTGAATTATTAAATAAAATGCAGAATTTAAATGACTATAATATTTAGCCTAAAAATAAAATAATAAATAAAAGAAAACTAGGAGTCTCAGACTCGGTCCATTTCCTCAAATTCGGTTTATGCCTCAACGTCCGGTCGGACCGGTGCGTTTGCATTTCGCCGGGGCCCACAGACCGGTACGGTCGTCGCCCGAAAAATCAATTTAGAAATTCATTTTCGAAAGCCAATTTTGAAATCAATATAAATATAGTTTTTGTAAAAATTTGGGCAGCACTTCCTCTATTTCGGGTCAAACCCAAAACTGGGAAATGCGCCACGGAAAACCTGCAATTATTCCAAACCAGGGAAAACCCATTTGTATAGAAAATATATCACAGAACCAAATCCGAAACCACACCGGAAATCCCGTTTTATCCAAAACAAAACCACAGCAATACAATCTCACAGACAAACGTCACCCAAGTGCTAAACGTAGCTAACGGAAAATTATAACGCAGCTATCCGGATTCCCGAGAGGGAACCGGGGACCTATCTATCATCATCGACTCATGGGAGGGACGAACTACTCTGATTAACAGAAATTACCAAATTCTGTTGGCGGGGAGCCGCGGGAAAAATCTCGGGAAAGAAATTCGAACTAAGTCGGCAGCAGGTAGAAGTTCCGAACCGCGGGAAAGTCCACGGACAGCGGGAAATCCACGGGAAGGGTGCTGGACAGCAGCGAATGGCCGCGGAAACGCTGACAGCGGCGGAGGCGGGGGTTTGCTGGCCTCGGGGACAGCGCGGGGGAAAAAGGCGCGAAGGAGGTCCGGATTGCGGGCTGGAGACGCGCCACACGGGCGGCGCTGGATCTGGCCGCGGGATCGCCGGAGAGTGCTGGTCGGCGCTCGGCGAAAGGGGCGCGGGGGCGGTAGGCCGGGGCTGGCCACGCGGGAAGGCGACGGCGGCCTCGGAGGTTGGCGGAGAGAGAGGCCCGCACGCGCCGGAGTAGGCCGAGGAGCGGTCGGCCGGGCTGGCCGCACGGAAAGGCGGGGGAGCCGGTCGAACTCGGGAGCGGGCGCTCGAAAATTAGGGGTTAGGGCACGGCGCGCGGATCGGGACGGCTGTGCGGGGCGCGGCCGGAGGGAGAGGTCGGCGGCGGGTCGGGGAGGCCCGCGTGCGGAGACCGCCACGGTCGGGGAGGGGGTTCCCGGCCGCGGTTGGGTTAGGGCTCGGGAGTGGGGTTCTCTTCCAGAGAGATGGTGAGGGGGAGAGAGAGATTTAGAGTTTGAGTTTTGTGTGAGAAAAAATAATGGGTTTTGTTGATGTACGGAAAGGTGGGGAGAATGAGAGATGTGCTGTTGAGAACGTGGGATTAATAGGGAGTGGGAAAAGTGGGAAATTATTAGGGGAAGTTATAACGAAGGAGTGGGGTTACTCTCTGGAGTAACTGTAGGGAAGGAAAGTGAGGGGGTGAGGGGAAGTTGAGGGGATGTGTTGTCCTGAGCCATTTGAGGGGAGAGTAAAATAGGTTTTTGACTTGGAACGTGTGTGTGTGTTTGTAGATGCTGGTCCTACAGGACCAGCCTAAAGTGATTTATTTATTTTTTTTTTATATATATATATTTTTTTTTTATAAATAGTTAACCAAGTCAAATATCATGATTGAAAAAATAGGAAAAGGATTTGGGCTCGGCCTGGGTCTGGGCTCGAACTCGGGTCTGGGTCCGCAACCAAAAGCCTAATTTTATTATTTAAAAAATAGTTTCAGCCCAATAATAATAATATTAATAATTATAACCCTACTAATAATAACAATATTAATACTTATAATTTATTTAACCAAAGTTTTATCAAATTAATTTTCCAAGGACAATCAAGATTAAAATAAAAATGCATTTAAATTAATTATTCTAATTAATCAAGATTACGGGTTTCACAACCTTCCCTCCTTAGAAAATTTCGTCCTCGAAATTTAAAGTAAGGGTAGGAGAAACAAACGACTACGGGTACCACGCCCGTAACTCAGGTCCAACAATAAGAATTTCCAAGGCAATCGTGGATGAGACAATTTAGGGACAAGTTTTTATTTATGATATCATCCACGCAGAAAAATACAAAAGCGAACCAAAGTACACGAGGTTGATCAGACCATCATGCACCGGTCCTGATTAGACAATATATTAGTGGGTGCACCCAATAAAATATCGTCATGATCAAGCTTGACAAAAAATAGCTTGCAAAACTAGGCTAACTTTGTCAGCATTAGTCAAGTTTAGAACGAAAAGATAAGAAAATAAGTGACGACTCGAATTCTGATCTTCTTCTTACCTCTGACTAGGCTTGCAACTGGTTTCTCTGGCACTGAAAGGTTAAGTCCAAACTTGAACTCTGAATTATCCAAAATGTGACTCGGATCCGAAGTGTAGCATCTGAGCTGGCCTCAATTTCCTGCTCCGTCGAAACTGATTGTTCCTCTGGTAGAAGAAACTTCACCAAATGCAATTTGGTCTTCCCAAGACCTACCAAATTCCGAGACGCAAAATCTCAAAACATCTTCAAGCGTCTGGATTGACCTCTCTGATTGCTCGTCCCGCGGTACTCCGTGAATCCGGTAGATGTGCCTCTCGTACAATGCTGCCAACTTCTTTAGTGGATAAACCAACTTTGAAAGTGTGCTGACTTAGTCAGTCGGTTTTCTATTATCCAATTGGTGCCCTTCCCTCCTTGGGAACAAGACAATCCTTACTCAAAGTTCATTGTTATATGCTTCTACTTCCACTCCAAATTGTCCAGCGGCTGCAATAAACTGGTTGTTCTCTTGCTAAATTCCTCATATTGACAAATTCACATCTAATTTCCATACCTGGAATTGTCCTTCTTTATTCCATAACACCAATCAATGGAGGCATATTCCAATACATCTTATTATCTCCTGAATATATGGAATACTGAGACTGGTGCATTTCTTTCATCAACTTGTTCCTCCGTTTGTCAGCCGATACGCAAAGTCTCGTACCATTCTTCAGAGTTCCACTGCTGATCAATTTAGAAACCCTCAAGTGTTCCAGCCAACACTTGATCTCTAAGCCTGCAAAGTGCCTCGTTTTGAAACTACGTCCTCTTGATTTTTGTCCATCAGCCTCGAACTTCATCAATACTGAATCAGCATCCAGCTCCGTCCTTCTATCTCCAGGTAGTATAACCTCCAGTCCAAACTTCTCGATGTCTTCTAGCAGGTGCCACTCCTTGGCTAAGAACTTCGCCATCAGTATCGACCACGTGCATCAGTGACCACATTAGCCTTACCTGAATAGTACTGCAGGTTGATGTCGAAATCCTTCATCTGCTTCAACCATCTTCTTAGTCTAACATTCAGCCCTTCCTGAGTGAAGACATATTTCAGACTTTTGTAGTCCGTATAAATTTTCACTCCCTTTCCATAAAAATCATGCTTCCATAGCTTCAAAGTAAAAATAATTGCAGCAATTCAAATTAGGTGTGGGATGATTCTTCTCATGAGTCTGTAGTTGCCTACATGTGTAAGCAATTACTTTCCCATGTTGTTGAAGAACGCAGCCCAGTCCTTTTCCAGAGACATTACTGTAAATTGAGAAACCACCGGTTCCTGCGGGTAGCGCAAGGATTGGTGTAGTGGTAAGTCTCTTCTTCAGCTCCTCAATGCCGTCTGGCAAACTTTCGTTCAGATGAACTCTTTATTCTTCCAAGTAAGCTTCGTCATCGGCTCAGCAATCTTGGCGAAATCCTTCACGAACTTTTGATAGTAGCCGGCCAAGTTCAAGGATCTTTCGAATTGAACTTGGGGTATACCACTCTTCAACAACAGCTATCTTCCATCGAAATTTCTTCACTTAACAACATGCCCAAAAGTCTACCTTGTCAACAACCCACGTTCAGATAACTTACCAAAAACTTTTTTTTTTCCTCAAAGTTTCCAAAACTTCCTCAGGTGTTCTTCATGCTCTTCTTCAATCTTCAAATATATCCAAATGTTATCTATGGAGGAGATAAACTGATTCATATACTCATGAAAAAATCTCTGTTCATGAAATTCATGAACATAGCAGGAGCATTTGTCAGTCTAACGTCCTGACCACAGAAAACTACACATACTTGATGTTTGAACGCCGTCTTGGAAATGTCCTCTTTCCTGACTTTGATTTGATGGTAGTCAAATCTTAAGTCAAACTTCGAAACATCCTATCTCCACATAACCAGATCAAACAGATCCTCGACCCGGACAGAAAGTACTTGTTTCTTTAGTGTCTGGTAATCGATGCACATCCGTTGTTCCATCCTTCTTGGACATAAACAAGATAGGTACTCCCTAAGGTAGAGTTCCATTCTGCATAAATCCTAGAGCCTTCATTGATCTGGTCCTTCATCTTCTATAAACTTCGAGTCTGCATCATGCCTTTGTAGGAGGCAAGGTCTGCTAGATAGGAAGAGAGTCCCTAGGTTGTGGCCTAACAGGTGTTGCTGGCCTATGAGCTCTGGCTTGATAAACAGATAAGGGCAGTCCTTTACCCGATGTTCAGCAGATCCACATGCCAAACATTGTCCCAATCTCTTGCGGCAACTAACGGTCTGATGACCAGGCCTCTTGCAGTAGTTACAAGCCCATAGCTTCTTACGACAAGGCTGCCGGAAGTAGAGTACTTGATGGGACCCAAATATCTTCAGGGGTATCCTTCCTAGGACAAAGTTCTGCTCTAACTTGGTTGGGGATATCTAAGGCTACATCATGACGTTCTTCATGTCTTCTCTCGTGATATTCATCTGTTCCTGCTGGGCTTTATCTTGAACTTTCTGGATCTCCAGGATTTCTTGGAATAGGACAACCATTTGGAAGATGTTTGCTGCTACTGGTGGAGCAACAAAAATGAATACTCCACCAAGGAAATGCATCTCAGTTTGAGATGAGGTAGAAATTGCCAGTGTAGGAAAAACTTCACTGGGTGCATTATGAGGACGGTCAAACAGCCGCGAGGGGAAAGACCCTGGGCTTTGGTTGAGGAGATGGGGTATGATCCAGAGATAACACCTCATCGCCAGCAGGATTTGGTCAACGGTCATTCTTTGGATAGTTTAGGACGCACACATAAGCAAGGTAGCCTACCGGTCTATAATCAAGCAAAAATATTTATTTATAATATATTTCGGTCCTATGTTGTGACAAATTGATGTTCTAGTGTTCTAATTGTTTCTAGGTATGTTTTCCTAAGTTGTTGTTCAGACCTGCATGGGCCACCACTAAAAACATGTCACGACCCGGTCCCAATTTCTTGGGTCGAATCGGATCATGCCCAGCCTGCACCGTTGTTGAGACGGCGGCAGTAAGCTGTATCACTCATGCAGGTAAATAAAACAACACAGTCTAATTGCCACAACTTTAATAATTTGAATAGTTTAAAACTTTTTACAATGAAATGAAACATACATCTGAAGTACATTGCTTTCCACAAACATCATGAATTATAAAGAAGAAGAAAAATCTAGGCAACCAGCTCATCAATCTCGAGATCATCATCCTCTAGTTGGGATCACGGAACAAAGCCTCATCAGTGATACCTAAAATGTTGGGTCTCCAGTCAGGAGGGAGCAAAGTACAATTCATGCTAATCTTGACAATTAATTTAACAATAAAATCATGCACTTTTAAACAGTTTGAAGATGAACAGTTTTTGAAATAAAACAGTATAGTGATGTGAATAGGCAATGTATATGACCGGCTTGGGTTACAGTAGTATCTAGCGATACGATATGGCTTGTCCCCGTGTGAAGAGGGGAAAGCTAATACAGTCAGTTACAGTAGTCAGTTACAGTAATTTGGATGTGGTCATAAACATTACTCTACTCCCCCAATCCCCAACAGTACAGTCAATACTCCCGAAGGAGTTCGTGTATGAACAATGGTTTAAAATTGCAGTGAAGTGATTATTAAATAATTGTAATCAACATAAATGTACTTGCCTTTGTTATTGTGACTGGATCGAGAGTCTGTACCGAGGAACTAGGTCAAACACTTCCCCGAAATCCTACATTTGAGATTCCAGACTTAGAAACAATATTCAACCCATATCTAGATGTGCTAGTTACAATCTCTAGTAGTAATGTCCTAATCAAGTTTTAAGTTGTATTAATCTACAGCTAATGATTACGTCGCAACTATGTGCGTTGATTAAGCCGGTTAATTGAATTATTTGGAAATATACAAGAATCAATTACAATTTGGAAAACTTTGTGTTTTGTAATATATTTTTAAAAATACAATTTCTTTTAGCGATAAACCGTGAATTAATAATATTTTATTCATTTTAGCTAAACTCGTAATTAAGCCGTAAATTACGTCCTATCTACGAATATGAAATCAATCCAAAATCCACCCAAATCACATCCACCAGAAAAAGAAAAGAAAATAACTACACTACACAAATACATGGGCACAGCTACTGGTCCTAGGGTGGGCTTATGCCCGATACATCTTTCTTTTACATTAAATAAGAAAATGACTGAATTATTAAATAAAATGCAGAATTTAAATGACTATAATATTTAGCCTAAAAATAAAATAATAAATAAAAGAAAACTAGATGTCACAGACTCGGTCCATTTCCTCAAATTCGGTTTATGCCTCAACGTCCGGTCGGACCGGTGCGTTTGCATTTCGCCGGGGCCCACAGACCGGTACGGTCGTCGCCCGAAAAATCAATTTAGAAATTCATTTTCGAAAGCCAATTTTGAAATCAATATAAATATAGTTTTTGTAAAAATTTGGGCAGCACTTCCTCTATTTCGGGTCAAACCCAAAACTGGAAAATGCGCCACGGAAAACCTGCAATTATTCCAAACCAGGGAAAACCCATTTGTATAGAAAATATATCACAGAACCAAATCCGAAACCACACCGGAAATTCCGTTTTATCCAAAACAAAACCACAGCAACACAATCTCACAGACAAACGTCACCCAAGTGCTAAATGTAGCTAACGGAAAATTATAACGCAGCTATCCGGATTCCCGAGAGGGAACCGGGGACCTATCTATCATCATCGACTCACGGGAGGGACGAACTACTCTGATTAACAGAAATTACCAAATTCCGTTGGCGGAGAGCCGCGGGAAAAATCTCGGGAAAGAAATCCGAACTAAATCGGCAGCAGGTAGAAGTTCCGAACCGCGGGAAAGTCCACGGACAGCGGGAAATCCACGGAAAGGGTGCTGGACAGCAGCGAATGGCCGCGGAAATGCTGTCAGCGGCGGAGGCGGGGGTTTGCTGGCCTCGGGGACAGCGCGGGGGAAAAAGGCGCGAAGGAGGTCGGGATTGCGGGCTGGAGACGCGCCACACGGGCGGCGCTGGATCTGGCCGCGGGATCGCCGGAGAGTGCTGGTCGGCGCTCGGCGAAAGGGGCGCGGGGGCGGTAGGCCGGGGCTGGCCGCACGGGAAGGCGACGGCGGCCTCGGAGGTTGGCGGAGAGAGAGGCCCGCACGCGCCGGAGTAGGCCGAGGAGCGGTCGGCCGGGCTGGCCGCACGGAAAGGCGGGGGAGCCGGTCGAACTCGGGAGCGGGCGCTCGGAAATTAGGGGTTAGGGCACGGCGCGCGGATCGGGGCGGCTGTGCGGGGCGCGGCCGGAGGGAGAGGTCGGCGGCGGGTCGGGGAGGCCCGCGCGCGGAGACCGCCACGGTCGGGGAGGGGGTTCCCGGCCGCGGTTGGGTTAGGGCTCGGGAGTGGGGTTCTCTTCTAGAGAGATGGTGAGGGGGAGAGAGAGATTTAGAGTTTGAGTTTTGTGTGAGGAAAAATAATGGGTTTTGTTGATGTACGGAAAGGTGGGGAGAATGAGAGATGTGCTGTTGAGAACGTGGGATTAATAGGGAGTGGGAAAAGTGGGAAATTATTAGGGGGAGTTATAACGAAGGAGTGGGGTTACTCTCTGGAGTAACTGTAGGGAAGGAAAGTGAGGGGGTGAGGGGAAGTTGAGGGGATGTGTTGTCCTGAGCCATTTGAGGGGAGAGTAAAATAGGTTTTTGACTTGGAACGTGTGTGTGTGTTTGTAGATGCTGGTCCTACAGGACCAGCCCAAAGTGATTTATTTATTTTTTTATTTTTTTTTATATATATATATATATTTTTTTAATAAATAGTTAACCAAGTCAAATATCATGATTGAAAAAATAGGAAAAGGATTTGGGCTCGGCCTGGGTCTGGGCTCGAACTCGGGTCTGGGTCCGCAACCAAAAGCCCAATTTTATTATTTAAAAAATAGTTTCAGCCCAATAATAATAATATTAATAATTATAACCCTACTAATAATAACAATATTAATACTTATAATTTATTTAACCAAAGTTTTATCAAATTAATTTTCCAAGGACAATCAAGATTAAAATAAAAATGCATTTAAATTAATTATTCTAATTAATCAAGATTACGGGTTTCACAAATATCATCCTCATGTTCCCACGTTGACTCACCCAAAGAGTGACGACCCCAAGTAATACGGACTAAATTAATAGTCTTGTTCTTGAGTATCTTCTCTCTCTGATCCAATATGGATACAAGTCTTTCCTCATACGAAAGGTTGGTACCAACAACCAATTCCGAATGATCAAGGACATGACTCGGATCTGGATATACCGCCGTAATTGGGATACATGGAAGACATCATGTACCTCACGTAACAACGGTGGAAGAGCGGGATGATAGGACATATCTCCTACTCGCTCAAGAATTTCGAATGGCCCTATATACCTAGGACTAAGCATTCCCCGCACGCCGAATCGAATGACGCCATGGATAGGCGAGATCCTAAGGAATACGTTGTCGATGATAGAAAATTCAAAGGGACGCCGATAAGATTCGGCCTAATGACGCTGGCAATCTTGTGCAACTCGAAGATGATCTCTAACTTGTTTGACCACCTCGATAGTCTACGTAATTATCTCTGGACCAAGCATCTGCCTCTCGCCTATATCATCCCATGCTAATGGGGATCTGTACTTCATGCTATACCGTGCCTCAAATGGTACCATTTGGATACTGGCCTAGAAACTATTATTATAGGAGAACTCTACCAAGTGCAGGTGATCATCCCACGAACCACCAAAGTCAAGCGTACATGATCGTAACATATCTTCGAGACTCTATATCGTGCGTTTTGACTGACCATCTGTCTGAGGATGATAAGCTGAACTGAACTTGTGATGAGTCCCCAAACTCTCTTGAAGACTTCGCTAAAAGTACGATGTAAATCTCGAATCTCTGTCGGATACAATACTGACTGGTGCTCCATGCAACCTGGCTATCTACCTGAGGTACATATCTGTAAGCTGATCCATCGACTGACCAATCCTGAAAGAAAGAAAATGAGCTACCTTAGTGA
>JANAVB010016885.1:20000-146277 GCA_029216955.1 Iris pallida | reverse complement strand
CAGTCTCCCAAATTCTACTTTGCTCCTTCCATATCTGCCAAGCCAGGTCACACTCAAAAAAAAATGTGGCAGACAGATTCTAGCTCCACCCACATAACACACCTTGGGATCCAGGACCGGCACTCAAAAGAACTCAGCCGATCACGAGTAAGAAGGCGACCCAATAGGAGCTTGTAAAGACAGAGGTGCATCTTCCTTACCAGGCCCTTGTACCACACAAAGTCGTAGTCAGGACTTGGAGGGAAAGTGCGTCTGACGAGATTGTAGCAACTCCTGAATTGGAATTCCCCAGAACCCGGGGGCGCACTAGACGGCACCCAAATCCAACCGATCTGCAGGTAGGTCCGGATCAATGGCGACAGTGTTAATGATCTCTCCCAGCTCCATGGTGAAACGATAGAGCTCCGGCCTCCACTCTCCATCGCGAATGATCCGACTACACTTCAGCCCCCGCCTGTCCTCCTGTAAGTCTAGTCCCCCTGATGTCCAATAACGAGCTCCGATCTATCCAGGGATCACACCAGAGGTCGGTACCAGACCCATCCTTCATTACCTTCCTGATAGCAGACTTGAGTATCCCCCTGTGTCTCAGACAGTCTTGAACGTGACGAAATGATTGTTGTCATAGTACACGTCCAAAAATTGTCCTGCTTCACATATCTGCTATGCATCCAGGTAGCCCAAAGGACCCCCCCATTTAAGAATTTACATGCCAGCTTCAGAGCGGAGGCCTCCCAGAATCTCCAGCAGATGCCGAATCCCAATCCCCCCTCCTTCCTGGGACGACAGAGCTGATCCCAAGAGATCGCATGCATACCCCCTCTCCAAATAAAATCTGCACAAATCCGGTCCACTTTCCTAACAGTAGCGATAGGAAGGAGGATGGATTGTAGCCAGAAATGAGCAACAGCTGTAATCACTGACCGAACCAGCTCAATGCGTTCGCCAAAAGACAATCCGAGGCTTGCCAACCTTCCACTCTCTTCTGGACGAACTCCACCAAACTATGGCAGTTATGATCCCGCGCATAGTTGACCGTGAAGGGATATATATATATATACTAATATATATAGGATATTTAGTTACTATATATATTAACAAAAAAAGGTGCAAATAAACCGAAAAAAGCAAATAATTCGAATAAACCAAAAACCGATTGGACAAATTCGGTTTGATTTCGGTTTTCCTTATTCGATTTTCGGTCGAATTCGATTTTTGGTTATTCGGTTTGGTTGGAACTGAATTAACCGAATGCTCACCCCTACCCAATGTACATTCTGTAAGGATTCCTAGTAAAGAGATGTATAATATTTTAGGCTGGTTGTCACTTGTCAACTAGTTAAAATTTGTTGTTAGGACCATATGTACTCATAGCATTAAAAAGCACTGAATGAACGTCCTTAGCTAATAGATACCACAATATTTAATGTTATAGTTTCGTTTGTCCTCAGGTTTGGGACCAGCAGTAAAAATATCTAAACCAGGTTCGTACGGACAGTAAAAATATTAGGATATGAAGCACAACATGTACAAAATTAAGAAATTAGAACTAGAAAAATGGTAAAAAAAAAGGTGCACCAGAAATATTTTGTACCTCCTCTTTCTTTTCTTCCGCCTTGGGCTTCTCTTGTTCCTTCTTCTCTTCCGGGGGTGGCGGCGGCGGCAATGGAGAGAGCAGTTCCACTTTCCTTCTGGTCTTCTTCACCCTCTCCACCACCTTTAGCGGATCCCCGGCCGCCTTCTTCCCCTTCACCACCACCTTGTGGGTCCTACACTCTGTCATCACCTCCTCCACACCTTTCCAAGGAAAATACCCACTAACCAAAGTTAGTAGACTTCCAATTTAAAAAATAAAAAACAAAAAATAGCATTTCATTTCACATTTTCAAGAACCACTCAGTGAAGCCAACAAATGAAAAATCGGAAAAAGTAGCTTTTCCATAACCCCTTTTCACAATTGTCATGTTCTATATATATATATATATATTATATATATATATATATATATATTCAATGATCTTTAGCCTAATGGTAGTCTAATGATAATGGTGAGACATGCGGCCGAAGTGATAAGAAATTATTATTGACACTTCTAAAATATCATCATGTACTTTTTTAAATTTTTTATTATTTAAATTTTAAATCTATCATCGGAGAGAGATGAATGATGATATTTTTAGGAATGACAATAATGTTAATAAAAAATATTTTTGAACTTTTAATAATAAAAAATTAAAAGAAGTGGAGGATGATATTTTTGCATCCCCTCATTTTTGGATTCTCAAGCATTTTTATGTTATCTACCGTTGGATATTGTTTAAGTCATCTAATTTTAACTGTTGATTTCAACGGTTAAAATTAGATAACGGTTAAATTAGATGACTTAAAAAATATCCAACGGTTTTAAATATGAAAATGCTTGGGAATGCAAAAAATAAGATAATACAAATCCCTTCAGTATATATATATATATATATATATAGATATATATATACACACGCAAATGACCTCTAGCCTAGTAGTTAAGAGAGATACATGCGGCCCAAGTGGTCGGGAGTTCAACCCCCAAGAGACGAGTTCGCCACAAGTACCCACTACTTCAAATTATATATATATATATATATCTATATATATATATATATATATAATATATATATATATATATATAATATAAACAAAACAAAAATCAGAAGAGGGATTATACAATGATTAAAAATAATAAAATGAAGGGAAAAAAGGTATCGAAAAAAGGAATTTTTTTGTAACCATCGAGTTACTTTTGACATTCTCCTCGCCCATTTGATGAAGCCCTCAGAAAAGCCCAGAACAAAGCAAAAAAATTACAAAAAGGATCAATAAAAAAAAACAAAGAAAACAAAAGAATGGGCTATTTTCTTTTATGAGCGATAATCCTCTTTGAGGAAAGCCCGAAATAAACCACAAATTGCATGAAGGAGCCGTGAAGATCGAATTTGTTTAATTACCATCGAAGCCTTTCAAGGATCTCCTGACTTTGCGAGCGCAGCCCTCGCAATGCATGAACACCCTCATCACGACCTCCTCCGGCGGAGGAGGCGGAGGAGGCGGAGGAGGTGGTGGCGGAGCCGCCCCTCCGCAGCCGGAGCTTCGCCTTCCTTCTTCGGCTCCTCGTTCTTCTTCGGCTCCTCTTCCTTGGGCTTATCCTCTTCTGGCTTCTTCTCCTGAATAAAAAAGAATAAAAATAAAAAGTTGAAATATTAGAACAATTTCTATAAAGGAGAGATTTTGGTTATACAAATAATAGAGATTAGATCTTTAGAACATGGAGAGAGAGGAGAGAGAGAGAGAGAGGGGGGGCCAGGGGGGGGGGGGGGGTTGTTGTCGAGAGACGGACCTCTCCCATTATGAAAGCTCAAGAAGAGTTTTTTTCTCTCTGCACTTCTGCTGCTGCTGCACCTCCTCCCTCTCTTTTGTGTTTTCATTTCGTTGATAAGGAGAGAGGTGGGCATTTTATTGGACACGTGAGACTCTCACGTGCCCCTGATTGCCACGTGTGTCACCATAATGTATACCTACTCCTCTCTCTCTCTCTCTCTCCCCCTAGCCCAGCTGAGAGTAGGGCTGTTATTTTGGAATCGAGGATCCGGACACGGCACGGGACCCGAGACAATTTGTAAGGTCTGGAGCTGGATTCAGACTTTGGACGGGCAAGGCTCTGATGGTAGTCCAGAAATGGTTGGTTTCAGGCCTATATAAGCTCAAGTTGATACCACAAAATGAACGAGGATGGAGATTATTTAAAATGTATCAGTTGATTAGCGCAGTGGGTGAAGAAATTATTCATTCAATGCACAATAGAGTTTACATGAACGGTGAAGGGGGTATTTCACTGTATTTGTTGACTTGAAGCTAATTAAGGTTTATGATAGTTTTGTTTCTCATCTAAACTATACAATGTATACGTTGTACGTATATATTAAGCTGCATCTTGGTCCTTGTTAAAATCCTCCTTAATATATAACCGTGACACACGCGAGCTACGTAACTGCTAGAGAATGGATCGATCAAGTTGGCTGAGCGGAGCACGTTAATCTTCTCCAAATGAACGAAAGAAAAAAAAAATCCATTCGTTTCACCCCGCATCAATATATACTACTCCTTTAACCCTACCATTTGTTTAGAGAGAGAACAAATTACTTTGACATGCATCGTACGTGGTTATTTGAAGGCATCAGAGGACGGACACTTGTAGCGTGAAAGGAGAATGGTACGGTGAGATTGGTGTTAACAGCGGAGCATAAGATGCACTATTCCGAACTCCAATTCCCAAGATTAAATCTAAATAAATACTAAGGCGTTGTTGGGTAGGGGTGAGCATTCGGTTATTCGGTTCAAACCGAACTGAATAAGCAAAAATCGAATTGGACCGAAACCGAATAAACAAAATCGAAATCGAACCGAATTGGTCAATAACCGAACCGAACCGAACCGAATTAAATTGGTTCAATAACCGAGCTCTCTAGCCTAGTGGTATTAGAGCGGACATCCGGAGGGGCCGGCAAGGTTCGAGCCCCCCAATTGTGTGTGTGAGTGTGATTTCAAAAAAAAAAAAAAAAAAAAAAAAAATATAATAACTGTATATACCTATAACATACACATACATATATTTAGTATATACCGATAATTAACTAACACACACACACACACACACACACACACACACACACACATATATATATATATATAAACCAAATTTTCTTATTCGGTTTTCGGTTTTGGACCGAAACCGAATTTCAAAACCGAAACAGAAACCGAAAAAAAAAAATTTAGTATTTTCAAAACCGAACCGAATTTCTTATTCGGTTCGGTTCGGTTCGGTTTTCAGTCCAAAATCGAATAATGCTCACTCTACTGTTGGGCATTTAGATGGAAGGCCAAGGTTCAAGTCTATAGTTTGTGGCTTCCTTAGAATTTTGTGGCTTTATCATTTTTTGAGTTATTATATATATATATATATATATATATATATATATATATATATATATATATAATATATATATATATATATATATATATATATATTTTTTGCATTTAGCCCTCCTAAGAAAATTTTCAGACTTCGTCCTTGCGTGTTAACATTCGGATTATAGGATCCATAGCTTTGAAACTTATAAGGAATTATTAGGAACGTACAACAAATACAGATGTCTCTCTCGTTCGCTAAATATTTCTTATTTCTTCACAAATTTAAGACTGGAATCCTATTTCATTTATGTATAAAATTTATTCTCGAAAATTTCTAATACCCGTATAAACAATTTTGTCACCCGTTTTTTTTTTCTTTTGCCCTGTTAAAATTTTCCTTTGTTGTTTTTTTTTGTTTTTTCCCCATAGTTTTTTCTAGCCTTTTTCTTGTTCTTTTAAAGTTTTTTTTTTGTTCTTTTTCATCTTTTTAAGAATTGTTTTAGGTTTTGTTTGTCAATTTTTATTTTTCTAGGATATTTTTCAATTTTTTATCTTCTTCATTTTTATAAGATTTTTTCTCATTTTTTCATTTTTTCATTTTTTTTTGTCTTTTTCTTTTTCTTAAGATTTGTTTTTTTTATCTTTTTCATTTCTTTAGAATTTTTTGTTACTTATTTTTTAGTTTTTTTTTTTTTTGAGAATGATTTATGTTCTGTTTTTGTTTTTTGTTATTTTTTCAGTTATTTTTTTTTCATCTTTTTCATATTTTAAGAATTTTTTAAAGCTTTTATACTATATCTATTTTTTTCAGGTTTTTTGTGGTGTGTGTATATATTCATCAAACAGGATAATTTAATATTCTAGGCATAATTTTTTTTTGCACTTAGCCCCCTAACAAAATTTTCAGACTCCGCCCTTACGTGTTAACATTCGGATTATAGGATCCATAGCTTTGAAACTTATAAAGAATTATTAGGAACGTACAACAAATACAGATGTCTCCCTCGTTCGCTAAATATTCTTTATTTCTTCACAAATTTAAGACTGGAATCCTATTTCATTTATGTTATAAAAGTTTATTCTCGAAAATTTCTAATACCCGTATAAACAATTTTGTCACCCGTTGTTTTCTTTTTCTTTTGCCCTGTTAAAATTTTCCTTTTTGTTGTTTTTTTGGTTTTTTTTCCCATAGTTCTTTCTAGCCTTTTTCTTGTTCTTTTAAAGTTTTTTTTTTCTTTTTCATCTTTTTAAGAATTGTTTTTGGTTTTGTTTGTCAATTTTTATTTTTCTAGGATATTTTTCAATTTTTATCTTCTTCATTTTATAAGATTTTTTTCTCATTTTTTCATTTTTTAATAAATTTTTTTTGTCTTTTTCTTTTTCTTAAGATTTTGTTTTTTTAATCTTTTTTCATTTTCTTTAGAATGTTTTTGTTACTTATTTTTTTAGTCTTTTTAGCTTTTTTATTTTTGAGAATGATTTATGTTCTGTTTT
Organism: Iris pallida; assembly: GCA_029216955.1. NCBI lineage: Eukaryota > Viridiplantae > Streptophyta > Magnoliopsida > Asparagales > Iridaceae > Iris > Iris pallida. Next base: position 139,839 of record JANAVB010016885.1, on the reverse strand, counting down.
AGTTTTTTGTTATTTTTTTTTTCATCTTTTTCATATTTTAAGAATTTTTTTAAAGCTTTTACACTATTTTTAGTTTTTTCATGTTTTTTTGTGGTGTGTAAATATATATTCATCAAACATGATAATTTAATATTCTAGGTATATATATTTTTTTTTTGCACTTTGCCCCCCTAACAAAATTTTTAGACTCCGCCCTTGCGTGTTAACATTCGGATTATAGGATCCATATCTTTGAAACTTATAAGGAATTATTAGGAGCGTACAACAAATACAGATGTCTCTTTCGTTCGCTAAATATTCTTTATTTCTTCACAAATTTAAGATTGGAATCCTATTCCATTTATGTTATAAAAATTTATTCTCGAAAATTTCTAATATCCGTATAAACAATTTTGTCACCCGTTGTTTTTTTTTTTCTTTTGCTATGTTAAAATTTTCCTTTTTGTTGTTTTTTGGTTTTTTCCCCATAGTTTTTTCTAGCCTTTTTCTTGTTCTTTTAAAGTTTTTTTTTTTCTTTTTCATCTTTTTAAGAATTGTTTTTGGTTTTGTTTGTCAATTTTTATTTTTCTAGGATATTTTTCAATTTTTTATCTTCTTCATTTTTATAAGATTTTTTTCTCATTTTTTCATTCTTTAATAAATTTTTTTTGTCTTTTTCTTTTTCTTAAGATTTTATTTTTTTTAATCTTTTTTTCATTTTCTTTAGAATGTTTTTGTTACTTATTTTTTAGTTTTTTTTAGCTTTTTATTTTTGAGAATGATTTATGTTCTGTTTTTGTTTTTTGTTATTTTTTCAATTTTTTTTTTTCATCTTTTTCATATTTTAAGAATTTTTTTAAAGCTTTTACACTATTTTATTTTTTTCATGTTTTTTTGTGGTGTGTAAATATATATTCATCAAACATGATAATTTAATATTCTAGGATATTTTATTTTCTAAAATATAGAATTTTCGACTATATAGTATTCCGTTTAGCAAACATCCCTAGTAAAAAAAATGGATTAGAAATTGAATTTGCCTCTCTTCCACAAAGTCTGTCAAACCTGGAGAACTCTTGAGGTGATCATCTCAATCACCAGATTACTTTTGCAAATTCGGATAATAAAATAAAAGCTATCTAGAATTTTCTAACTTGGTTCTTATGTAGAAGGAAAGAACATATACATTACATGAGCGATTAATAAGGCAACAAGGAAAACATTTCATCCAAACTATTTGAGATCGTCCTTTCTTTACTCTTTGACATAATACGCCATAAAAGTTTGTAGTCTAGAAAATTTTGGAAAGTACTGAATGGTTGTATGAACTTAAACTGCAATCGAAAAGAAATTTAATTATCTGCCAACTAGCAATCTAGATTTTATGGAATATTACATGATTATAGATAGCTTGGTTAGAAATTTTACATCAACGTGCAGGATTGAGGTCAAATAGATATCTGGTGATACAAATCTTGTGAAATCTTATATGTTTTCTTAAACTCCAATGATGGGAATAAGAAAAACCTATGACGAAGTGGCGGTTGTCAGATTCTATTATGCTCATAAAGCTTGAACATAAGTTTTCCCTATCAATTGGCTATAAAGAAAAGCTTTTCCCTATTAATTGCGTTAGATCTAAAAGGAGTTTAACTATTTTACTAAATATATTAATAAGGTCTAATTCCGGACGCGAGAAATCTATTAGTCTATCTAGTCCCTTGGCCATTAGTTAAGTTAAAGAATCGATCACAGATCTGGTTGTTGTAGTCCTCCTTAAATTGATCTTACTATACTCCATAAATGTCAGAATAAGATAATCAATGCATATTCATTGTCAGACTACATACATACATAATTATTTTCTTGGTATGGTATTTTTTTTATCTTCTCTCTCTTAGCAGTTGTTTGGTTGTTTGAAAGTGTAAGAAAGTATGAAAGTAATTTTTTGTCTGATAAAAGTAAAATTCATACGATTTTGAGTTTATGTTAGTTCTGGTCTGCTGAAAGCATTTTAATATTTAGATATGTGATATTTTATAACTTGAAAGTGGCAAATTCACACTTCTAATATTTGTACAACTATAAAAGATGGTAAATAAAAATAAATATTATAACAATAAAAAATTAATTAATTAGCTAACAAAGTTAATAATTATCTATTAATACTATAATTTAACTTTTTGTATTTAATAGTAATAATTAATGGGCTGCAGTTAATTATGAATTGATAAAACATAATTAATTAATGCATATTACCAAAAATTTAGTAATAATTGACGGACTGCACTTAATTTGAATTATTTATTAATACAATGACTGCACTTAATTCGAAATTATTTATTAGTACAATTACAAAAACAATTAATTTATGTATATTACCAAAAAAAATGGGCTACACTTAATTAGGAATTGATTAAAAATATATTAAAAAAGGACTTTCGTGTTATGAATTAATGTCTGTTGATTCATGAGATGAAGACCAAAAATAAATTACGGAAGCGTACCTGAATCTATTATCTTTGCTTGATGGATCATGAAGCAGACGTCTCTTTATGGGGTTTGATCTTCCAACCCGCTACGGCCCTTAATAATAAAGATGAAATCTTTGTTCCTCTCTTTGTTGATGGTGATACAGAAGAGAATAGAGAAACCCTCTCTTTGGTGACCGTATGAGTTGGGGACCATAACCCTAATGAATACATATATTTAAATGTTTTGATATTTTTAATTTGGCCCCTCATCAAATTAGATTTATCTCCGGTATCTACACATTATTTACATGACAATTATACCCTTAAGCCAATTTTCAAATAGATCACTTTAATTTGGCTTAATTATTTAGATAGCCCAACACAATTAATTTTACATGTGTGGCCCCATATTATTGAATAATCCAACAATCTCCCACTGGGCCACATATGTAACCTTATAATTATGTTAACCTTAGTGAGCTCATAAATTGCTATCTTAATCCTTAGGGTATACCGAACAATCTCGTCCATTAACCATATCAACATAGGATCAAAGCGGCATTCGTCACATATAGCGTAACTAAACCATCAATGGTCACATATACCAATATAGCTAAATGACATAGATCAATCATGGATGCGTAGCATCACTACAACAAAAAGACCCTTTAATGACGCTTGATAAGTGGATTTCATGACGGCTGATAAAGAAGCGTCATCAAAGTTCGAAATACCTTTTTTCTATGACGGTTTTGGCTAATTTTGGGCTTTTTATAACGTTTATAAAACAAAGCGTTATTAATATTTTAGAGTGGTGGCAAACTTGTAATTAAGTTTTCTGTAAAATTCTTTCCACCAACCCGATATTTGGAGGCTCAAGCCTCCGCCCCCTTCTCATCCCCTCTCCAAATCCTTTCTCCTTCCCTCTCAGCTCCACTCCCCTTCTCATCCTCTTTCCTCCTCTCACCAAACCCTAAGCTTCTCCTCCTCCTTCTTTCAATCCTCCACATCGTCGTCCTCCGCTTAGTTTCCTCCTCCGCTTCTCGATCTGGAACCCTAAATTTCCCCCCATCCCCACCAAACCCTAGATTCTCCTCCAACCCGATCTGCTGAACCTCGGGCACAGGGCAGGCGAAGCGATGTACGGCCGCCGCCGCCACTCCCACCAGCCGACCCTCTCCCCATCATCCGCCCACGGGACCCCTTCCCGCCACACCCTAGACCCCCACAACCCCCCGCCACTCCCGCCACCCCCATCATGTCCTTCTCCTCCGATGCCGACGATCCCGACCCCGCCACCGACCCCTCCGCCGACGACTCTGTCCCCGTCTTCGTCTGGGGCACCAACATCAGCGTCCAGGACGTCAGCGCCGCGATCCTCCGCCACTTCCGCGACTCCCCCGACCAGCCCGACTCCAAGTACATGCGCACCGTCCACCACATCATGGAGCTCGACGAGGGCGAGTCCCTTGACGTCGATAGAGGTATAACACTATTTCTACAATCAGTTCTCCTATCCAGGTTCAGTCTTCCTGATCGTAAGTTATGTCGGGCATGTAGTTGTTTAAAGTTTAAACCACTTCTTAATATTAATGTTGTTGATTAGTGAGTGGCCTTCTTAAGCATTATGTGCCCCACTATAAAAGTTTGTTTCATCCATGGGGGATGGTTTTTGCCACCATATTTTTTTACTCGTATTGAACTGAATTAAGTTTGCTGGCTGGTGGATTAGGAAGTTCCTTTTATGTTTAATTTACAAGAAATTATTGACGGTTATATTTTACTGAAAGCTTGATTCTGCCCTACCCTCTTCCAGTAGTATCACAATCATCAGGTACAAAATATTTCATTTAAGGATGTGTCCTGTGAGGAAGCTCATATTTGTCTCTTCCGAGGTAAAAACTACTGATTTATTGGAGATGTCTGATAATGAGTTTAATCTAGGACTGAATATCTGAAGATTGTTTATTGAGTATATTACTACATCTTAATACCATTAGACTTTGTTGTCCACTTAATATTTTATGGTTCTGTGCAAATTATTTGACAAATTTGTTATTGGATTTGTAGATCTATTAGTGTCGGATTAACTGAGTGTGCTTGTTAAGCTGTAGCTATACTAGTGGCTATACACCTGAACAATCCAGGCGTGGAGGGAGTAAATTATTTCAGTGAAACAATTATGTTGATTTCATAAATATACACATTTTTCCTGATGTAGGCGTGTAATGCCTGGAAAAACACAAATCATAAATGTTTTGGTCTTGTGTCTATCTGTGCATATATCTTTTGAAGTAAAACTGTTTATGACAGCTAGTAAATATTTCACATTTTATGACCCAGAAGTATCCTGACCTGATGATTTTAGATTCACATGTTCTCTGAAATGATTTGGAATACAGGCTTTGTTGTTGTTCTATTTTTTTTCTTTTTAAAGAATTTAGATTGTGAGCAGTGTTACTAAATGTATAGAAATAAAAAAGCCAATTGTGTTGAACTGCAACTGACAAGTTCTGGATAACTAGTAGGCATTTCTGTGATATTTTGATTGGATAGGGTTCAAATCTTCTAAACTTTGGATTTATGTGTTCAAGAAATGCAGATTGTTATCAATGGTATGAGTCTACTGTTTACATGGCTCACAATTATTGTGACACTCATTAAGGATAGTCCAGAAGGCGTGCCCATGTTATATAGGTAGACTAGTCTTTCTTCAATTTGTTGTTTTTCTTCAATTTCGACATGTCCTAGATAGGCAAATCTGCACTTGCATATTTCAATCTTATATAGGTAGACTAGTCTTTCTTCAATTTCGACTTGATTCTTTGTGCATCTTTAATTCTTTATGACCTATATTGTATCAGTTTGTTGTTTTTCTTTTAAGAATTATGATGCAATTTATGTGTTTGACAATAAACTATAATTTTTTGCTCAACATATTTTAGAAAGATTGGAGAAATGAGGCTCAACTTTGTAAGGTAAAATATGATATTCAAAATAAGAATACGAGTACATTTTGTAGTAATCTTTAGTTGCCTGCTCTGGAGTAACTCTCCTTTATCCAATTGTGAGGTGATATTTTGTGTTCTTGACCGGTCTGGATGGCTCATTGGTTGGGGAGTTTCCTAGGTACTGTTATCCCTAACTATAAGTTACATGTTGGTGCTGCTTGAGAAGTTTGATGCTGGTTGCTCAGCTTCTTTTTTTTCTCTTATAGAGTTTGATTGCTTGATCTGTTTGGAAGGCCAAGTAAAGTTTCAAGGTAATTTTACTCTGGCCAAGTGAAGTAGTTGAGTCGGGTACTTATGTAGTATATTGTCCTGTTGATTTAAGAGAATGTACTGTCAAGTTTATTCAAGCTTCCAATGTAATCTTTTTTTTGTTTTTTTCAGCTTTCCTTCTTTCATATGTGGACCAATCAATTGCAAGAGACATTAAATTCAAACAAACGAGGATACTGCTTTTTTCCATAAAGATTTTAGCAGTTGGAGGACCTTTAGTCCCTGGTAGTCCAACAGAGCTCTGGGTGCAGGTTTTTTGGTAGTTGTAAATGTATTTTTTTTATGTATTTGTAAATATATATATGTATTTGGATATTCTATTTTGAGAATGTAATGAAGATGTTGATATGTACTCTATTTTGAGAAATGTAATAAAGATGGTGATATATAATGTTAATTTGATTTTTAGACCTAACAATTATATGGACTGATTTGGATATGCTAATTTGAATAGTATAAAGTGTTATAAATGTGCTGCATTGAGCCTATACATGTTATCTATTCATGACGTTTTAAAATTGTTCTGAATTGTGCACTATATATTAACTATTCATAACGCTTTTATAGAAACTATTCATGACGGTTATTTTATGACGCTTTTAAAAAACATTTATAACACCCATTTTCATAACGGTTGCTGTGAAAAAAAGCGTCATGGTTCGTCATTAATGACGCTTTTTAGCCGTCATTAAAAGGGTTTTTTGTTGTAGTGCATGAAAATTACACGCAATGTGATCAATACATGTCTATTTCCAACTGGTCCTCCTTAACTTTAGTGAGATCAAATACTTTAACATGATGAAAACAGAATTAACTAATTTTTTCATATTTCTGACCAGATAAATATCCAAAATACTTTAATACATAAATGTGTCCAAAACCAAATAGCACCCAAATACATAAAATACAAACTCCCACTGTATTGCCATATTCTTAATTAAGATAACCCCCATATGAGCAGTATGCTCATGAAAGACCCTGGGTGATAATACTTTTGTGAGCGGATCCGCTAACATGGAGTTTGTCCTAATATGCTATATGGACACTTTTACCATTCTGAATTCGTTCCTTCATAACTAGAAACTTTATGTCAATATCCTTTTACTTATACAAGTTTCTGTTGTTATTGGAATACAGTATTGCTGATTTATTGTCACACCATAATTTAAGTGGTCTTTCAACACCCTCCTGTAGGAGCAGCCTTGTGACAAAATTTTGCAACTATATTCCCTGAATAGATGCCTCATAACATGCTATAAACTTTGCTGTCATGGTGGAAAAAAAATTATGAGTGCATGTTTGACACTCATCCAAAATATATCTCCATTAGTCAGCATAACCTGATGTGGATCTCCTGCTGTGTTGGCATCCAACAAAATCGGAGTCAGAATACATTATGATCTCCAGAATTATTCGATCTACTACAAAGAACATATAATTTCTTGTTCTCTATTAATTACTTAAGTAGTTTGGCTGCTACCCAATGATCCATCCATATTTGCTTAAATATCTGTCTAACATCCTAATATGTACGCAATATCCTGACGCGTACATACTTGAGCATACATTATACTCCCTACAACTGATCATGAAGGAAAAATCTATTATAATTTCTTAATTTTAAGGCTAACCTTAGGACAACTTGATTGAGATCGAATTTGTCTCCTTTAACGAGAGGTTGCACCTGGTTTGCATTGAATACTTTAATCAATATACAAAACCAGACAATTATTCCTATCCCACTGAACTTGTGATACACACAATCTTCAACAGTGTTCATCTCAAAAAACCAAACGAGATAATCACTTCAAGTACCTATGACGAGAAGCTTGCTTGAGTTCACAAATAGATTTTATCAATTTGCAAATCATATTCTTTGGATCTCCCGATACAAAATTTTCTGGCTGCACCATATAAACTGTTTCATCAATGTTACCATTGAGAAATATTATTTTGACATCCATTTAATGTAATTCAAGATCAAAATGTGCAACATGTGCTATGATTTTTTTAAAGGAGTTTTTTCAAAAATATCGAAGAGAAAACTCTTTAAAATAAATCCCAAAATTTTGAGTAAAGTCACTAGATACAAGACGTACTTTATACCTCTCCACATGACCCTTCGAATCCTTCTTGGTTCTAAATGTCCATTTGCAACCAATGGACTTCATACCTTTTGGTAATGGGACAAGTTCTTAAACTTTATTGTCTTGCATGGACTTATACTCCTTATTTATTGTATCAATCCACTTTGAGAACTCGAAGTTTTTATGGCCTGACGGAAGTTGATTAGATCATCTTCCAGTATCCACTGTCTTCCTCACGTTCCTAGAGAAATATGACAATATTATCCGAAATTATATTTCTCCTTTCTCTGGTGGACCATCTTAATATTATCGGTTCTTGAGGTTGTTGAATTTGTTCCTTAGAAATTATTACCTTATCTTGAATGGGGTGCCGCTACGTTGTCGTTATTAAGTTATCTCAACAACGACTTATAGATGTAATTCGACATTGTCTTATTGAGGCTCCGAATTCACTTCTTGATCATGACATGTATAGAATCCTGCACATCGTCAAAAGTGATAGTAGGAATCGTAATTGATTCCTTCTCAAAGACAATGATCCTGATTTTATTTCTTCTCCAAACTCAACATCCTCAAAAAATATTATACTTTTCGTCTCAAATTTTTTTTCTTAGTATGGGATTGTATAATTATTAACCCTCTGATCTGTAGCATAACCAATAAAGCAGCTGCTTACAATTGAACTTTGGTCTGTATTTTCTTTACACATTAATATAGACATTAAAGTCTATAAAGTCAATAAAATCCAAATCTCATCAGACACAAGTCGTTCAACTCTATTTCTAGAGATGTGACCTAATCGCTTATGTCATAATGAGGCTAAAAACATTTATTGTTAATTTTGCGTTTACTACCACATGAATCCACTTGCAAGGTTTCATTGTAAGTGCAACAGTTTCAAGTGAATATAGGTTATCGATCATAAACCTTATGGAAAACTGTTACCAATAATATTTGAATTTAGAGATAGACTAAACTTATTGTTTCCAAATGAACAATGGTAACCAGATTTATCCATTAAGGAAACTGAAACTGAATTTCGTCTAAAAGACGGTACAATAAAAGTGTCTATCAAATCCAAATAATAATCGATTCCTAAAAATAACCTAAAATGTCCTATTGCTTTCACTTCTACCGATTTGTCGTCACCCACATAGATGTATCTTTCACCATCAATTGGCTTCGTTAGCTCAGACAACCTTATCTATAAACACTAATGTGGGTAGTAGCACCAGAATCTAACCACCACGTATTTTTAGGTACTAAATCTAAATTAACCTCAGAACAGATCAAATTTAGAAATGTACTTTTCTTTATACGCCATGCGTGGTACTTTGTACATCTCTTCCTTATGTGTCATGTCTTGTCACAAAAGAAACAACCCCTAGTTTTATATTGTTGTTTCTTTTGAGCTAGACCCTCAGCAGCTACTGTATTCATTTTCTTTTTGCCCTTAAAGTTTATCCCATTAAACATGAAAATTAAAATCATATTGGCAGATATTTTAACAACATAACTGTAAAGAGAACAAAACAACAAAAAATGGCATGCTCTAATTAATAACCAAAGAGTAAAATATAGTCAAACAAATTCAAATAATGATGAATCCCATCTCAAGATACCTAGTACATTATTAATATCAAGTCTTTGGACAGTGATATTAACTGCAAATGGTACTCTTGGTGTAATGATCAAACGTTGACAATAAGTCATGTCAAATAATAAGCCTATCTTTGGATCGGGTTATTATTTACATGTAAACATTACAATTGTCACACATTTATCACTACAAGTATGTGTGCAATTCGGCCAAGTATTAACCTTCCTTTGGGCCGACTAATACCCGCATGAATATACACACAAACATCCGACATCCCTCATAGGCTATCTATGCAAGAGAGGTCACTTTAGCGACATCTTATTTCAATGAGCCGACTTAGAATATTAGACAACTATTGCTAGTCACAAAAGTCACCAAAAAATTTAAATGTTGACTAAATTTTATAAAACCGAATCATGTCCAAAACCTTATGTACATGCATATTTATAAATTATTACTCAAATAGAGTAATCAAAAGCATAAGCATGAGTTTTAATTTGACAAAACTGGTTATTATTAACATAACAAAATTCATGTAATAATCTACTGAGGATATGCATCCGAAGAAAAAAAATATAGACATTAACTGAAAATAATAACTCCAAAATATATATCCAAACTGAACATATTTGGTCTAAACTGAGCATTATCAGCACCTATTTTTCTCTATAGTTGCTAGCCTATCTAACAAAAAGGCTGAAAACATAGTTGCTTCAAAATGGTATTGCTATTGGTGCCATACGCATAGATTCTTAGGTTTAGCTTTATTGTCCATCCACCTGGGACAAATAAATAATTATAAACAGAATCTCTTTACATGTTATAAAAAATTAAGCAAATTGCTCCTAACTGAATGCATCTGAATCCAAAAAAAAATACAGATATATATTACCACAACCTTTGTTTATTTTACAAAAAGAAAAACCAAATTGTATTAGGTGAACAAAGCTAAACCGGATTTAGGCTATGGATAATATATATGTTCTTATCAAGCCGATAGATTTAACAACTATTGTTCCTGCTTCAGAATATGCCTTTTGTCCATGGATCCTCAACTATATCAACTATATGCCTTCAGAATATGCCTTTTGCCTACGGATCCTCAACTATATCAACTATAGTTTGATCAACTATATTCTATGCTTAAGAAAATAAATGGAAATGTCCCACTATGGAATAATTAAATATTATTCTCTTAATACCCACATCTCAAAGGTCTGTGCATATAACTTCACGCCATAAACCAATATAAATTAAATTTATATTAAATTGAATCATCTCCACAAAGGGCATGAACCAAAAAAAAAATCATTGATTGTTGAAGGAAACAAATTCAATGAAGTGATGCAACAAAGGAGTAATTCTTGATCATGGCCAATGGCCATATGCATATAGACAAATAAACTTTCAATATCGACAGAACATAACATAATTATAAAGAAAAACCAAAGTCAAACAATTTAATACCAATTTTCTAATAGTATATATAAACTTTGATCGAACAATCTGAATAATAAATTAAATTATATTGAACGATCTAGGGTTACAAACAATAAAAAAATTGATCTAAAATTTTGACCTCATAAATCAAACATAAGGCTCTGATACCACTTGTTATGAATTAATGTTTGTTGATTCATGAGATGAATACCAAAACTAAATTACGGAAGCGTACCTGAATCTATTGTCTTTGCTTGACGGATCTTGAAGCAGACGTCTCTTTATGGGGTTTGATCTTCCAACCCGCTACGGCCCTTAATAATAAAGATACAATCTTTGCTCCTCTCTTTGTTGATGGGGATACAAAAGAGAATAGAGAAACCCTCTCTTTGGTGGCCATATGAGATGGGGACCATAACCCTAATGAATACATATATTTATATGTTTTGATATTTCTAATTTGGTCCCTCATCAAATTAGATTTATCTCCGGTATCTACACATTATTTTCATGACAATTATACCCTTAAGCCAATTTCTAAACAGACCACTTTAATTTGGCTTAATTATTTAGATAGCCCAACCCAATTAATTTTACATATGTGGCCCCATATTATTGAATAATCCAATATTTCGCACACAACGTGTTTGAATTACGGATGTCAAAATGACAAACTTGAAGCCACCTACTGGCCGACATGAAGTGCAGCCACTATTTTTTGGGAGTTCATGTAGTGCCTCGCTCCGAGCGGTGCACTGTATATACATGGAGGCTAGCTTGACTCAGTCGGATCTGAGTATTGGGGAACCTTCGGCATCTAATCAATCGCGACGAATGCACGAGAGCCTTTACAACTCATGAATTGACATATATTGGAATGCGTCCTATATAAGGGTGGATTATGTCTTGGGAAGGAACTCTATATAAGTGTCTTTTCGATACCCTTTCATTGTAGTTTTCCTAGAACATCTTCACTGCTTAGTTTCGATAAATACTTTTTCATGTCATTTTAGATGATTGCTTTAATTGCCAACTTTCATCGATTTATGCATTCATTTTCTAAGAATTTTAAGTGGAAGGATAGAAGAAGAAGAGTACTGATCAGATGTTCATACTATTGCAGGGGGGACGTATAACTGAGGCTTGATAGTTGCGAAGCCTTTCTTCTTCTCTCGAGAATTCTCTAGTCGGTGGTGGTTCCGACCCTTCTTTTATACTCCTTCATGCAAACAAATTCTTGTCCCCTTGCAATGTTCTTACATCGATGATGCCTAGTTAATGTAACAAATAAATGAAGTCACATGGCTATTGTAACGCTAATAATGAACCACTGTATGCTTGTAAATGCTAAGTGCATCTATGCATGGGACATATATTTCGTATGGGAAGCGGACGGTGTGGACATACACAAAAAAGAAGAAGAAATGCTGTCTTTTCTTATTTTTGCAAGGCACCAAAAATCGAGTACGCCTGAGAGATCCTGCACTGAGGATTCCCGAGTACAAAAAGAATTCTGGGGAATGGGACGATGGAGATCAAGCGACAGTTGCTCCTTTACTCCGTTGACACTCCGATTACAAAAGTGGGAGAAAACCTAAGAAAATTGCTAACTCTCGGCTCACTAGCAAGAGGTGCAGCAATTTGGCTCTTAAAATGCTCTCCGTTCTGTCCTTTGAAGAGGTATGAGACCCCCTTTTTATCGTCGTTTTTGTGCTGGAATGATGTTATGCGCCTACATGAGAAAATAAACTGATTTTTATGTGGGCGTATAGTCCTGCTTTGGACGTATAGAGTGTAGGCGCATGCAGACTGCATGATCGTGGGTTGATCGTGGGGTTGACGTGGCTGTAAGCTTCGGTGTACAACTGCTCATGGAGATTGACGTAGCCGTATGCTTTGGTGCACGATTGATCGTAGGTTTGACCGAGTCGGGGGCTGTCCTGACTTGGGCGCATAGCCTGAAACAGGGCTATATGCCCCCTTCTGGAGTAGTCCAGAGTGGGCGCATGGGCGCATTGCTTGCTCTGGTGACTTGGGCGCATAGCTTGCTCTGGTGACTTGGGCGCATATGACTTCCCTAGCTTGGGCGCATGGTTGTCAAGACTGCTAAAATTTTCATGCTTCTACAAGACCCCCTTCAAAGTTTTCGATACTTGAACGAGTTTGAAATACTTGGAAAGAAACATGGACCGTCTTCTCGTGATACAGTGGGCGCATAGCATAGCTCTCCCTTTAGGTGCATAGAGTTTGGCCAGACTGTCAGAGAGATGGCTGTTGAGATCTTCCTCGAAAATCTGAACTGACAGTTTCATCGGAGTGGAATTTGAAGAGGTCCATCCTTCATGCGTTGTCCACGTCAGCAAGTGGTAGTCGCATAATATGCAAGAGACTGAGTCTTTATGTGAGCGCATAAGCCGTAGTGGGCGTATAATATGTAGTGGGTGCATAGGCGCATAGGAATAGTAGGCGCATAGTGTTTGGCCCGTGCCTATAAATAGGCTTTGAAGAGAGAGAAGATTCATTACTCTCTTTTCTTTTAAAACTTTCAAAAGACTTTTCATCTCTTCTCTGCATGAACCATGTCTCCTAAGGCCGCCAAGAGATCTGCGAAGGGTAAGGGGGCTGTACCGAGTGGCTATCCTCCTGCGACAACATCCTTGCCAGTCCAAGAATCGATCCTGGGTGAGGCTACACCTCAAAACAAAGTCTTGAGCGTTAATTTGCGACACTCAGACTTTTTCTCTGCCTGGGCGCATGTGCCCAAGGCAACATGTTTCTGTGAGCATTCATATGCGTCTACAGAAGCATGCGCCTATACTGTGGTGTGTTTATGTGCCCACGTGCTGCTACAAGTTATGCGTCCACATGCTGCTGCATGTTATGCGCCCACATGCTGTTTGTATGTTTATGCGCCCATATGCTGTTTTGACGCATAACCTTTTGGGCGCATAGGATTCCTTTAGCACTTAGTTTTTTTTCTACAGATTCTGAGTCTGACTTTCTCTTCTGTCCTTGCAGTTGAGATGTTCATCCCGAAACTTGGTGGAATCCCTTTCCGCTCTGCTTGCCAAGTCCTCGGTACAAGCCTCATAACCAACATGGTCAGAAAGGTTCCGACCAAGATTAGTCATGACCAGCCTACGGAAGGGACGATCGCCATACTTGAACAGGACCAGATCTTCCTGAAGCAGATGATTAACGACAATAAGCTCTTGTTCGGAGGGGAACGTCATTTTAAGAAGCCGTACTTCCTGTTCGGTGGCAGTATGGGATTTGAGGATAACGAGACGATATGTCTAGAAGACCCTCTGGTAGTTAAGTTGAATAACCAAAGAATATTGTTGCCATCGATGAAGCACCAATACCCTCTGTCAACGTTTACTGATCTGGCTGTGTAGAGGCAGATAAAATGGGACCTGACCCCTGAACTGCATGGGGTCATTTCTGGCAGGATCCAATTCAACTCTGGTGATCGGAAGAAGGACACTTTCAAGTATGTCAAGGGCTCCACGTCCTACTCCACGAGGGGGATGCATCCTGGGGTCTGTCACGACCCGCACCCTAGAGTAAGGGCACGAGACGTGGGTACGTCCAGCCTATGCCGCAGTATCGGCGGTAGAACGCTGTCCTAGGTCACAACATCTAGCAGTATATATATCTAAACAGTTTATACTCCCCGAATGGGGTGACATAGCAATATCAAACTCAATCACAGCTAAGGAAGAGATAGCACGATATGAACAGAACTCAAGGAAATGAAATAGATAAAAGCAGTAGTCTAAGATAATCCCAGCAATACAAGGTCTCAGATAAAAGAATATATACAAAACTAATCTCCAAAAATAGAGTCTAACTAGAACATGTCTCAAGACTGCAAAAGTAAGATAAGCCTATCTAGTCTAGTCTAGGCAGTCGGGGTGATCTCCTCAGCTAGAGCTGGGTCCTCCTGAGGGTCCAGCTCGCAGGTGTCATCTAAGGCTGCCCCGTAGTAAGTGTCCAGGCAGGCCTCCTCCTCGTCCTCTGTAATATTTTAACAGGTCCAGTCAGGACAGGAGCGAGTACAGTACATCTCAACAGATCATAGCAGGTTAGAAACATATAACATGCAGTAAAGTAAGATACAAGTACTGAAGAAAAACAGCATATAAACAGGAAGAGCTGTAATAGAAATATCTACTATAAATAGAGACTAACAGTGGCTAGTGAGTCAGAGTACAATATAGACATGTAAATGGCATAGGAGATTCTGATGAGACACTAGGGAAGTGATTCTGATAAGATACTACTTGGGTATTATTCACATGTCCAATTCTACTCCCCCGTACCCCCAATCAATACACAAAGATCCAGCCAGGTTATGTTATATGATTCCATGCAAGGCCCCGTAGGGTGATACATGGATGCCCATAAATAGGTAATTCTGGGGGTTACCTAACAGTGTAAGGTTCTAGGAAGACTCTACGATCATAAGAGTATATGTCGTAAGTGATCAAAGAACCAAGAAGCATAGTGATACGCTATGTAAGTGAAACGCACAGAACACGTAGTACCCGATGCTCCATAAGGATAACATCTCTAGAAAGGATCCATATAGTACCAATCCGTGTAACCGTCGTAACAGTACAAGTAAAGTAATCTACTGCAGAAAATAATTCTAAGCAGGATATGAAATGATCAGAGAATGTACTCGCCTGTATCTGAGTGTCCAAAATGAAACGTACTGTCCAAGGAGTGGTGTCTGGATCCTAATCAGAACAGCACAAGTCACAACAAGTCTAGAATAGCAAAATGGAGTCCTACTATGCATTCTACATGATTCTAAGTCAATCTAGGCCAAAGTCAACTCTTGGTCAACTTTGGTCAACCCTAGAAGTCAAACTAGGTCAACCTTGTCTAAACTAGGCTAAACTCAACTAGCTAGGTCTAATAAGCCATGCTAGGCTCTAACAAGGCTATACTAGACTACACACAACATTCAAGTACTCATACACCTATACATATACAACACTATGTATATAGATACAATTATTGAAGTAACACTATGCATTCCTAGGCTAATATTATATGTATACATATAGATATACATTTCACACATATATATAGATACATTACACCACACATATGTACATAGATATATAATATACACATGAAAATGCATATGGGAAGGAAGCATGTGTGTGTGTGTACTTGTGGGTGTAGGAATTAACTAACAGTGTAAGAATAATGTGTGTATGGGTGAACTGGTATTAAGTGCAGGAATTGAACTAGCCAACAGTCCTAAGTGATCAATTAACCTTCAACTGTAAAGGAAACCCTTTAACAGTCCCAAAACAGTGAAGAGAGAGGAACCAGTCCTCACATATGAGCACAGGAATTATTCAACAGTGTAAGAATAGGAGATGTGTGTGTGTCCATGTGTCCAGGAATGCAAGACAGTGAAGAGTGTGATGTGTGCACAGGAACATTGACAGGAATTAAATTAGTGAAGTAATGAATATAAACTGGTGTGTGTGTGTGATGTGTAACCCAGTGTTCACAGGAAATTATTGGCAATAATTTAATAAACAGTGAAGGGATGTGAAGTAGGTGCCTGTGCCTGTGCTATTGTGTAAACTGGGATTAACCATCAGTGTACAAGTGTCTATGTGCAGGAAATCAAAAGTTAGTGAAAGAGTGCACAGTGGTGTAACTGGAGATGAGGGTGTGTGTCAATGTGATTTCAACATGGCCATGTGTAGGAATTTATCAATGAAGAGTGTGTCAACTGTGTGTGTGCATTAGATGCAACAGGAAACAATTTACAGTTCAGGTAATGATCAGTTAGCCTACAATCAAAACTCTAAATTAATACCATATTAGAATCATCAAGTTCTCAATCAAAACTCAGACCCAGCCACCTCTTCTAGATGTCAACCCCTTAGTTTAATTCCCAGTTGTGGCTAACAGTTATGAGAATTTCAGTAAGCATTCAATTGACAGTGAAGAGTAATCAAGGAAAACAGTGAAGAGTAATCAACAGAACACAGGAAAAATAGGACTCATTCCCCAGGTTCTCAAAACAGGGAATGGATCAAAACCCATACCAAATCCTCTTTTGTTAACCCAAGTCTAACTTGCTATTTAAGAACTTAATTGACAATGGATATATCATGCAGGAAAATCAAATCATTAGGATTATACACTAACAGTAATTATTAAACAAAACTCGATTTTAATACCATATATTGGAACTGGACTGAAGGCTATAGGTTATCAATTATCAAAGTCATCCCAATGTCAACATTTCAATTCACAACCAAACCCCATTTTCAACTGTAAAACTAAACTACAGGTATTAAATGTTTGAGTCTTAAACTTGCATTACACAATGAGAATTATGCCAATTTAATCAAGCAAGGATCAATGTTAGGAACTGGAAAAAAATCAGAAATCTTGTGACAGTGCTAGTGTGTATCAGGAAATAGTTCATTGCCATACCCAATCCAATATTCTACATACAAACTTAACTTAAACATGTAAACTAATCTACATACATTATATAATATATATTAGGATCTAATTTACAAGCTTAAACAGGAATTTAACCATTAGAATCGAATCTAATCAACAGAACAAAGCCCAAACACTGAACACGCACAGCCTTCCTCATGCACACGAGTTTTCGTGTCCGATACGACACCAACCGACACGAGACTTGGGGAGTGTCATGACAGACACTGCCCCTTGCTTAGTGTCAAATTTCGTGTGTCCTCGTGTCCTGTGCAGCCCGCACGAGCACACTGGTAGCAGGGGAGCTACAGTGCTCGTACGCGCGCCACGAATCCGTGCGTGCACGTGTCGACCACGACTCGACACGACACAGAAACCTCAGGACGACACTCAAAACCCATAAGCAAGCCCTAGGACTATATTCCTATTCAAAAACTTCCTTAAAATCTGAACAAAGTGTCCTTTGGGATATTTCGTCGAACACTAAAAGCAACCTATTGATACGTGTCCGATACGGATACGAAACGAATTTGAACCCTAGGTTTAGCCTATCCTACAGTCGGGGTAGGGCTAGGGCCTTCCTAAAATGAATTTAAACAGGGATTTAATGGGATATAGGAAGTTATACCTATTGAGGAACAATGGATGAAAAAGCCTTCAAATGGGATGAACTCCACAAGCCACCAAGTCCCACAAATTGATGTCTTCCTGCAAACAAAATATACCAGCAGCAAGAGGGTTGATTTTAGGTCCTAATGGAATTGGTTTGGGGAAGAAAGGATTTAAAATGGATTTTTAATGATTTTTGGAAGATGGAACTCACCTCTTTCCTTAGAACTTTTGAAAGAACCTTAAAAGAGGCTAGCCCTAAAAACTAGGAGGGATTAAATAGGGGGGAATCCCTAGGTTCAACCTAGGTGGCCGGCCATGATGGGTGTGGGTGGGGTTTGAGCTAGGTTTAGCTAGTCCAATCAAGTTTAGTCACAAAATGACTTATGAAACCACAAGCCATTTATCAAAACACTTGATTCCTAAATTCCTAATTAATATTCTAATGAATCAATAACTACTAACTTAAGTCATACTAGGGTAGACTAGAGTCACTTGACCTAACCAAGCCCAACTAACTAGGGTTAGTTCCTAGGTTGGTCTACATGAGTCAAAACTAGTCAAAAATCAAACTAGTCCAAAAAAATCCAAAATAAATCCTAAAAATTCCCATAAATTCTAATTAATACTAATAATTTTAATTTACCCCAAAAATGACAAATTTACCCTTAAACTAGAAATGTGGTAGTGACAAATCTACCCTCCTTAGAAGAATTTCGTCCTCGAAATTGAAAGGCGAAATACAACTGATGAGAAGGATAGAAAGTATACCTCACGGTCCAAAAAGATAAGGGTACCGCTCGCGCATCTCATCCTCCCGCTCCCAGATAGACTCTCCTAGAGAATGATGCCTCCATGCGACGCGTACCAAAGGTACTACCTGGTTCCTCAGAACCTTCTTCCGTCGATCCAGAATCTCTACTGGCTGCTCTGGATAGCTGAGAGAAGGCCCCACCTCAATCTCTGATGATCGAGCACATGGCTAGGGTCAGCCACATACCGTCTCAACTATGATACATGAAATACGTTGTGGACCCCCACAAGTGCAGGCGACAAGTCTAGCCTGTAAGCCACGTCACCGACTCTCCCGCTGATAACGAAAGGGCCGATGAAGCGCGGGCTAAGCTTTTCGCCTCCACCAAAACGTATCGTACCACGAGTCGGAGATATCCTTAAGAAAACCTGGTCTCCGACCTAATCACAAGCAAGGTCTCAATTAATATAAATAACAAACATGATCAAAAAAATCACAAACAATAACCTAAATCTAATCCTACTCTAATCTGTACCTCAAACTCCAAGGGCCTCCGGTGGCTATCGGCCCAGTGCCGATGTCTGTCCTGCGCCATGCGAAGTCTGTCCCTGATGAGCTTCACCTTCTCGGCCGCATCCACAACCATCTGGCCCCAGCAAAGCTCGCTCACCAACATCATCCCAGGATAAGGGTGTACGGCACCTACGCCCGTACAGAGCCTCGAAAGGTGACATCTCGATGCTGGCCTGGAAGCTATTGTTATAGGCAAACTCCACCAAATGAAGATGATCCTCCCATGAACCTCCAAAGTCCAGAACGCACGTCCGCAGCATATCCTCAAGGGTCTGAATAGTCCGCTCTGACTGTCCGTCCGTCTGGGGTGGTATGCAGTACTAAACTTGAGCTGAGTGCCCAAGCTGGTCTGCAGACTCCTCCAGAAATGGGAAGTAAAACGGCTATCCCGATCTGAGACGATGCTGACCGAAACTCCGTGGATCCTGACTATCTGCCGCATATACATCTCCGCCAGCCTCTCTGTAGACGTACCCACCTTGAATGGCAAGAAGTGGGCCGATTTGGTCAATCTGTCAACGATGACCCAAATCGCGTCTTTCCCTCCTGTAGTACGCGACAATCCTGAAACGAAGTCCATCGTAATATGCTCCCATTTCCACTCGAAAATGGGCAGCGGCTGCAACAATCCACCGGGCCTCTGCCTCTCTGCTTTGACCTGCTGATAGACCAAACACCTAGCCACGAAGTGGGACACCTCCCGCTTCATCCCATACCACCAGACATGCTCTCGCAGATCTCTGTACATCTTGTTGGCACCAGGGTGAATAAAGTACTGCGATCTGTGAGCCTCCTGCATAATCTGCTCTCTGAGCTCCCCACTAGGCACATACAACCTGGCACCGTGCCTCAGGGCACCATCCTCTGTAAGTGTAAACTCAGGATCCCCCACTCCTATACTGATCTGCTCTCTGATACTCTGCAAAGCCACATCCTCGAACTGGGCTGCCTTGATCCTGTCTACCAAGTCTGACTGAATCTGTATCCCCCATAGCTGCATCTGCACTCCCGGCACGATCACCTCAATCCCAAGGCTCTCCAAGTCGGCAAGCAAATGCCGATCCATGGTCAAACACATGGCTGTCGGATACCTACTCAAGGCATTGGCAACCACGTTGGCCTTTCCTGGGTGGTACTGAAGTGCAATGTCGAAGTCCTTCATCAACTCCAACCATCTGCACTGTCTCATATTCAACTCCTTCTGAGTGAACACATACTTAAGGCTCTTGTGATCTGTGAAGATCTCCACCCTCTCACCATATTGATAATGCTTCCAAAGCTTCAATGCAAAAATTACTGCTGCCAGCTCTAGGTCGTGGGTAGGATAGTTCTTCTCATAGGGATATAACTGCCTAGAAGCATAGGCAATCACCTTCCCGTGCTGCTGCAACACACAACCCAGCCCCTTCCCTGAAGCATCACTATAAATAGTGAAACCACCTGATCCTGAAGGCAACGTCAGAATCGAAGCTGTCGTAAGTCGCTTCTTCAACTCATCAAAAGCTGCCTGACACTCCTCTGACCAAACATACTCAGTATCCTTCCGGGTCAACCGTGTCAACGGCTCTACGATCCGGGAGAAATCCTGCACGAATCTCCGATAATACCCTGCCAGCCCCAAGAAACTCCTGATCTCTGCAACTGAAGTCGGCGCTACCCATGCCTCGACTGCTACAATCTTCTTGGGGTCAACTGAGATACCATCTCCAGTCACAACGTGCCCCAAGAAGTCCACCCGGTCCAAGAAAAACTCACACTTGGAGAGTTTTCCATAAAGCTGCTCCTTCCTGAGAATCTCCAGCACTATCTGCAGATGCTCCTCGTGCTCCTCCACAGTCTTAGAATATATCAAGATATCGTCTATGAATACCACCACAAACTGATCCAGATACTGGTGGAACACCTTGTTCATAAGGTTCATAAATACTGCTGGTGCATTGGTTAGCCCGAACGGCATAACCAAAAACTCGAACTGCCCGTACCGCGTCCTGAAAGCGGTCTTGGGAATATCATCCCCCTTCACCTTCACCTGGTGATATCCCGACCTCAGATCAATCTTGGAAAATACCCGAGCTCCGCTCAACTGGTCAAATAGATCGTCGATCCGCGGCAGTGGGTATTTGTTCTTGATCGTGAGGTTGTTGAGTGCCCTATAGTAAATACACATGCGTACTGACCCATCCTTCTTCGGCACGAACAACACTGGTGCACCCCATGGCGACGAACTCGAGCGGATGAAGCCCTTGTCCTGCAGCTCATCCACTTGCTTCTTCAGCTCCACCAGCTCGCTGTTGTTCACCCGATAGACATGCTGAGAGATGGATTCCGCTCCTGGAACCAAGTCTATCGAGAACTCTATGTCTCTGTCTGGTGGCAATCCCGGCAACTCCTTTAGGAAAACATCCATATACTCTGCTATCAAGGGGTGTGGAATTGCCTGCTCCTCGACCGAGACTCCACAGAAGACTCCGCTGCCCTGCTCTGCCTGACGTCTGGAGTACTCGAACTCTGGCTCCCCTGGCGCTCTGAACAGAACTTTACCCCCTCTGCAATCGATGCTGGTGTGGAGCCTGCTCAACCAATCCATGCCTAGTACTATATCGTAGTTCGGCAATGGCATTACGAGCAGGCTCACCTCCAACTCACGGCCTCCCAAAACTACTCTCCGACCCTTACAAATATCACTCACGAGGATAATACCACCCCCGGTCGTGATCTTGTAAGTCCTAGGCAATGATTCAGCTACTATACCATGCCTAATCATAAAGGATACTGAAATGAAGCTATACGATGTACCAGAATCAAACAATACAAATGCTGGACTGGAGTCGAGAAGAATCAAACATGTAATCAGCTCTCCAGTCACCTCAGCCTCTTCTGCTGCCATGGCGAAAGCTCGTCCCTGGTGGCCTCTCCTGGCCAGCTGTTGGTGCTGGACAAACCTCTGCTGCTGAGTCGACAGGGCTGGTCCCTGCTGCTGGCCCACTGGAGCTCTGGCTCCACCTTCCTGAGCTGCTCGTGCTATACGGCACTCCCTCATCTGGTGATCTGCTGAACCACACACCATGCACAGGCCCAGCCTCTTCCTGCACTCAAGGAAGACGTGCCCAGGCTTCTTGCAGTAGCCACAAGTACTACCCTGCCTCTGTCCCTGCTGGTGCTGCCTCGGCTGCTGCTGATGAGCCGGCCTCTGCTGAATCGGCTAAGGCTGAAACTGCCTCGGCTGCTGATACTGAAAGTGAGGCCTCTTGGCCTGTCCTCTGCTGCTGCTACTGCCCCCAACTGGGTCTCTCCCTCTCTTGAGCCTAAGATCAAGGTCATCCTCTGCAGCTAGTGTGTCCACCAGGATCTCCTCAAATGTAGCACTGCGGGCGTTCTTGGTGTAGAACTTGACCTCCTTTACCAAGCCCTTCTGGAACCTTCGGGCCTTCGTCGTCTACGACAAGTCCTCTACAAATCTGCCCAGGCGGCAGAACTCTCCTGCATACTCCTCCATAGTCTGACTCCCCTGAACTAAGGCCTCAAACTGAGTCTCGAGGGCTCCTACAGCTGCCTCTGGGAAGAACTTCTCCTTGAACAGCTTCTTGAATGCTGCCCAAGTCTGTCCTGCTGTGCCGACCCTCGGGTCGGTCTGGTACCATGTCCGGGCCAGATCCTGCATCATGCTGGCCGCTGCCTCTATCTGGAGCCTCGTCGGAATCTCAGCCAGCTTGAAGATCTCCTCCATATGCTCGATCCACTCATCGGCATATAGGATCCCCTCTGTCCCTCGGAAATCTCTCGGGTACATCTTCTGGAAGTCCTGGATGCCCTTCTCCTACGGCTGGTGCGGCTGCGGGGCTGCCGCTGGCTGAGCTATGACCCTCTCCACTGCTGTCACTGCCAGCTCAATGCCTCGAGTGAGCTCTGCCGTCTGCCTCTGCTGCTGGGTCTACTGACCCTCCATGTACTGCCGGAAGAAGGCTAGCAGCTGCACTGCATCTTCTGTCCTTGGAGGTGGCTGCTGGTAAGGATCCTCTGGGAGAACTGGGTCCTGTCTCCCTGCCGGTGGAAGCATACCCCCTGCTGCTGCTGCCGGGGACTTAATACGAGCGAAGGTGGCAGGAGCTGCAGTACCCTGGCCCTGCTGTACTGGATGGGAGGTAGCAGTCCCCTCCATAGCATCCTCATGAATGGTACGCTGCGATCGAGTCTCTGCCATCCTGAAGATAGGCAAATAAGATATCAATTTCTGAGAAAGAAGCGAAATAACAAAGGCGGACAATTATAATTCAAAGGATCAGCTGACAATAAGAATTTAGATGGCAATAAAGAAATTTTCCTAATGTGATTGAGTACCCTTAAAAATTTATGTCCTATATCCTATAGCAGGCTGTAGTGATACTCTAGTTCGAGTACCACCACACTTTTAGTCTTGACCTGCATGGGCCACCACTAAAAACGTGTCACGACCCGCACCCTAGAGTAAGGACACGAGACGTGGGTACGTCCAGCCTACGCCGCAGTATCGACGGTAGAACGCTGTCCTAGGTCACAACATCTAGCAGTATATATATCTAAACAGTTTATACTCCCCGAATGGGGTGACATAGCAATATCAAACTCAATCACAGCTAAGGAAGAGATAGCACGATATGAACAGAACTCAAGGAAATGAAATAGATAAAAGCAGTAGTCTAAGATAATCCCAGCAATACAAGGTCTCAGATAAAACAATATATACAAAACTGATCTCCAAAAATAGAGTCTAACTAGAACATGTCTCAAGACTGCAAAAGTAAGATAAGCCTATCTAGTCTAGTCTAGGCAGTCGGGGTGATCTCCTCAGCTAGAGCTGGGTCCTCCTGAGGGTCCAGTTCGCAGGTGTCATCTAAGGCTGCCCCGTAGTAAGTGTCCAGGCAGGCCTCCTCCTCGTCCTCTGTAATATTTCAACAGGTCCAGTCAGGACAGGAACGAGTACAGTACATCTCAACAGATCATAGCAGGTTAGAAACATATAACATGCAGTAAAGTAAGATACAAGTACTGAAGAAAAATAGTATGTAAACAGGAAGAGCTGTAATAGAAATATCTACTATAAATAGAGACTAACAGTGGCTAGTGAGTCAGAGTATAATATAGACATGTAAATGGCATAGGAGATTCTGATGAGACACTAGGGAAGTGATTCTGATAAGATACTACTTGGGTATTATTCACATGTCCAATTCTACTCCCCCGTACCCCCAATCAATACACAAGGATCCAGCCAGGTTATGTTATATGATTCCATGCAAGGTCCCGTAGGGTGATACATAGATGCCCATAAATGGGTGATTCTGGGGGTTACCCAACAGTGTAATATTCTAGGAAGACTCTACGATCATAAGAGTATATGTCGTAAGTGATCAAAGAACCAAGAAGCATAGTGATACGCCATGTAAGTGAAACGCACAGAACACGTAGTACCCGATGCTCCATAAGGATAACATCTCAAGAAAGGATCCGTATAGTACCAATCCGTGTAACCGTCGTGACAGTACAAGTAAAGTAATCTACTGCAGGAAATAATTCTAAGCAGGATATGAAATGATCTGAGAATGTACTCGCCTGTATCTGAGTGTCCAAAATGAAACGTACTGTCCAAGGAGTGGTGTCTGGCTCTTAATCAGAATAGCACAAGTCACAAAAAGTCCAGAATAGCAAAATGGAGTCCTACTATGCATTCTACATGATTCTAAGTCAATCTAGGCCAAAGTCAACTCTTGGTCAACTTTGGTCAACCCTAGAAGTCAAACTAGGTCAACCTTGTCTAAACTAGGCTAAACTCAACTAGCTAGGTCTAATAAGCCATGCTAGGCTCTAACAAGGCTATACTAGACTACACACAACATTCAAGTACTCATACACCTATACATATACAACACTATGTATATAGATACAATTATTGAAGTAACACTATGCATTCCTAGGCTAATATTATATGTATACATATAGATATACATTTCACACATATATATAGATACATTACACCACACATATGTATATAGATATATAATATACACATAAAAATGCATATGGGGAGGAAGCATGTGTGTGTGTGTGTACTTGTGGGTGTAGGAATTAACTAACAGTGTAAGAATAATGTGTGTGTGGGTGAACTGGTATTAAGTGCAGGAATTGAACTAGCCAACAGTCCTAAGTGATCAATTAACCTTCAACTGTAAAG
Source organism: Iris pallida (assembly GCA_029216955.1). NCBI lineage: Eukaryota > Viridiplantae > Streptophyta > Magnoliopsida > Asparagales > Iridaceae > Iris > Iris pallida. The sequence goes on along the minus strand of JANAVB010016885.1, from coordinate 114,345 downwards.
GAAACCCTTTAACAGTCCCAAAACAGTGAAGAAAGAGGAACCAGTCCTCACATATGTGCACAGGAATTATTCAACAGTGTAAGAATAGGAGATGTGTGTGTGTCCATGTCTCCAGGAATGCAAGACAGTGAAGAGTGTGATGTATGCACAGGAACATTGACAGGAATTAAATTAGTGAAGTAATAAATGTAAACTGGTGTGTGTGTGATGTATAACCCAGTGTTCACAGAAAATTATTGGCAGTAATTTAATAAACAGTGAAGGGATGTGAAGTAGGTGCCTGTGCCTGTGCTATTGTGTAAACTGGGATTAACCATCAGTGTACAAGTGTCTATGTACAGGAAATCAAAAGTCAGTGAAAGAGTACACAATGGTGTAACTGGAGATGAGGGTGTGTGTCAATATGATTTCAACATGGCCATGTGCAGGAATTTATCAATGAAGAGTGTGTCAACTGTGTGTGTGCATTAGATGCAACAGAAAACAGTTTACAGTTCAGGTAATGATCAGTTAGCCTACAATCAAAACTCTAAATTAATACCATATTAGAATCATCAAGTTCTCAATCAAAACTCAGACCCAGCCACCTCTTCTAGATGTCAACCCCTTAGTTTAATTCCCAGTTGTGGCTAACATTTATGAGAATTTTAGTAAGCATTCAATTGACAGTGAAGAGTAATCAAGGAAAATAGTGAAGAGTAATCAACAGAACACAGGAAAAATAGGACTCATTCCCCAGGTTCTCAAAACAGGGAATGGATCAAAACCCATACCAAATCCTCTTTTGTTAACCCAAGTCTAACTTACAATTTAAGAACTTAATTGACAATGGATATATCATGCAGGAAAATCAAATCATTAGGATTATACACAACAGTAATTATTAAACAAAACTCAGTTTTAACACCATATATTGGAACTGGACTAAGGCTATAGGTTATCAATTATCAAAGTCATCCCAATGTCAACATTTCAATTCACAACCAAACCCCATTTTCAACTGTAAAACTAAACTACAGGTATTAAATGTTTGAGTCTTAAACTTGCATTATACAATGAGAATTATGCCAATTTAATCAAGCAAGGATCAATGTTAGGAACTGGAAAAAAATCAGAAATCGTGTGACAGTGCTAGTGTGTATCAGGAAATAGTTCATTGCCAAACCCAATCCAATATTCTACATACAAACTTAACTTAAACATGTAACCTAATCTACATACATTATATAATATATATTAGGATCTAATTTACAAGCTTAAACAGGAATTTAACCATTAGAATCGAATCTAATCAACAGAACAAAGCCCAAACACTGAACACGCACAGCCTTCCTCATGCACACGAGTTTTCATGTCCGACACGACACCAACCGACACGAGACTTGGGGAGTGTCATGACAGACACTGCCCCTTGCTCAGTGTCAAATTTTGTGTGTCCTCGTGTCCTGTGCAGCCCGCACGAGCACACTGGTAGCAGGGGAGCTACAGTGCTCGTGCGCGCGCCACGAATCCGCGCATGCACGTGTCGACCACGACTCGACACGACACAGAAACCTCAGGACGACACTCAAAACCCATAAGCAAGCCCTAGGACTATATTCCTATTCAAAAACTTTCCTGAAATCTGAACGAAGTGTCCTTTGGGATATTTCGTCGAACACTAAAAGCAACCTATTGATACGTGTCCGATACGGACACGAAACGAATTCGAACCCTAGGTTTAGCCTATCCTACAGTCGGGGTAGGGCTAGGGCCTTCCTAAAATGAATTTAATTAGGGATTTAATGGGATATAGGAAGTTATACCTATTGAGGAACAATGGATGAAAAAGCCTTCAAATGGGATGAACTCCACAAGCCACCAAGTCCCACAAATTGATGTCTTCCTGCAAACAAAATATACCAGCAGCAAGAGGGTTGATTTTAGGTCCTAATGGAATTGGTTTGGGGAAGAAAGGATTTAAAATGGATTTTTAATGATTTTTGGAAGATGGGACTCACCTCTTTCCTTAGAAGTTTTGAAAGAACCTTAAAAGAGGCTAGCCCTAAAAACTAGGAGGGATTAAATAGGGGGGAATCCCTAGGTTCAACCTAGGTGGCCAGCCATGATGGGTGTGGGTGGGGTTTGAGCTAGGTTTAGCTAGTCCAATCAAGTTTAGTCACAAAATGACTTGTGAAACCACAAGCCATTTATCAAAACACTTGATTCCTAAATTCCTAATTAATATTCTAATGAATCAATAACTACTAACTTAAGTCATAATAGGTTAGACTAGAGTCACTTGACCTAACCAAGCCCAACTAACTAGGGTTAGTTCCTAGGTTGGTCTACATGAGTCAAAACTAGTCAAAAATCAAACTAGTCCAAAAAAATCCAAAATAAATCCTAAAAATTCCCATAAATTCTAATTAATACTAATAATTTTAATTTACCCTAAAAATGACAAATTTACCCTCAAACTAGAAATTTGGTAGTGACAGGGTCATAATGAACGATGTCCCGACTGATCTTCACCTTTACGCTGCTAAGACTCTCTCCAACTTGATGCTGCCAAAGAAGGAGTCGTATCCGGAAGGAAAGCTACAGATAGAAGGTTGGAGATATTCTGTCCCAATCTGGAGCGACCTTACTGGATGGGTGCTCTCGACTTACGAGGCTACCCTAAAAGATGTCGATCTTTTTTATGCCGTCAGAGCCACCCAATATGGCATTAAGGTTAACTGGCCTATGTTTATATCATTGGTGGAGTTGTACAACCATCACACGTGTACCTTCTTCACTTCGGATGGGGAGATAGGTCTGGCTCTTCACGAGATGCAGACGATATCAAAACTTCTATGGGGGACGGAACCATACGCAGAATATGTCCCGTGTGATGAGAAGCTCATGGATTTGGAGAGGAAGAACTCCGAGATGATGGAGGTGTACAAAGAGTTACTCTGTCACCTTTTTATTTGTCAACAGATCACGAAGAAGGGTAAGACTGAGGAGTCCCTTCCCCATGCGAGGGCCTGGACCAACTACATATTCACCAGAGAAGAAGGAGATGGCCCAGTCTCTTTCTCGTCTTGCAAGCCATCGACGATCTGAGATAGAGCAGTTGATGGCAGATCACAGAGCTGTAGACGCAGAAGATAGTGATAATCCCGAGGGAAACTTCTCGGTTTATCATTTCTTCAGGCAGGTCAAGTTCAAGCTGTCAGAAAAGGCGATGCTAGCCGCTTTCCTGATGACATGGCTTCGTGGTTGTGTAGTCCCTAGTGGTTCAGGGTCTATTGAAAGAATAAGCTGGGGTATGATACTTTCGACTTTAAAGCTGGCCTTTGGATGCCAACTTGCCCTGCTTCCAACGATGGGCTGTGCCATCCAACGGAGTTTACGACACTTCATTGTGAACGCGATGACACCCATTGGCAGAAAGGATTATGCTAGGACTGAGTTTCCTTTTCATTATCTGATGGGATGGCTGGTGCTGCATTATCCCAGATTGATGAATGCTGGGCTGATGACAGACTCTTTGGCGGAGGATGCCTTTCTTAGGAGATTCAAAGATGCAAATTGGACCATTATAGGGGTGCCTGTTTGCAGGAAGGCTTTGAGTTTTCTGTAGAACTATGAATTCTTTAGAGTTTCGCCTCCGTCTGGTAGTGGTCGCGTAGGAGACACCCTAGTAGATGAGGGAGCACTTACTACTAGCCTTCCTATTGGGGCGTTTCATTGGCTCCAGTCCATCAGGCCTTCCTATCTGGTGTTCAGGAATAAGAACCACACTTTCCTGGAACCTTATTTGCCGAGTCGTTTTGTACGACAATTCGGCTACAGCCAGCTTTTTTTGGGCAATCCCAGCCCTTATCTACAGTCGATAGGGAGTCTGATCGACGGGGCATGTGCATGGGGCTACTATAACGCTGGATGTACGGGGGCAATTTTTACCCTGCCAGAAGATAAGCCTGACACCCACATGCTCTTTGCTACTGCCAAGTTCTGTATTCAGGTCAATACCCTTCATTCTTGGTATGACCGTGAGCAGAGTTTAATATCGGGGACTAGGCATTTCCTACTCTTGCTAATATAGGACGAGTGCACACAATGGAGAGTTACAGAAAGGAAGGAGCCGTACCCACAGTTGATCGGCTGCAGTGCCACAGCAGAGAGTTGTTCTTGAGGAGCCTATTGATGCAGCGCCTCGGAGAGAGGATACTAATGAACCTCTTCTTGACATTCCTCATAAGAGGAAAGCTTCCACTGAGCTTGTTCCACGGCCCAAAAGGAAGAAGGTTGTTGGTTCCCGAAGGAGAAAGAAGGTCGCAGACGTGAGTGCCGACTCGCCTCCTCCCAGAAGATCTTCTCGGCAGACGGTGTCACAGGCCGTTACCATTCGGAAGGTAGATCTCTTCCTAGACTCCATAGCCGTTTGGTCAAACCATTATGAGGTTTCTCACCATTGCGTTTGTCCTTTGCGCAGGACGTTGAAGTCACGACTGTGGCAGGTGCTTCTTCGTCTGAAGAGGTGGACATAACAACAGTGTCCCCTACTCATACTCAACCGATGGATGAGGGCGGGTCTTCTTCAGATTTAAGGCTTGAGCAAAGGGATGATCAGGGCAAAGGCCCAAACCATAACGGCGATCAGAAAACCAGTCCATCCTATGACATTTCTTTGGGGGATATGTCTGTGATAGGAGCTATGATGAAAGACTTGGATGAAAATCAAGTCCAATCTGCTCACCCTCCTTTGGGTATGTTACCTTTGTACCTCACTTCAGATGAGATTTTTCGACTTCGATTTTGTATGCTCCTCGTGAGGCTGACTGCTATTGTATATTTCTTTGTAGACAAGGAGAAGGAGCTACTCATAGAGATAGCCCAAGGCATTGGGAAAGAAAAAGAAGTTGTCCCTGGTTCCTCTGATTTTGCTGGTATGTAAGGAGCTGTTAGTGAGTCGGCATCGACTGCAGAAGGAGAGGTTGAACAGCCTACTGAGGGGGCTGTTGCTGAATCTGCTTTCGGTCCAGTTGGGGCCGTAGAAGATACTCAGCCTGATGCTTCTCGAGGACTTGATATTGGTTCTTCTTGAACAGCCTGGGCCTACTCTCAGTTTTTCTGAAGCCAATACCGATGACTTAGTCCAAGTTGGCGCTGAGCATGCCGAAGGTACGAAATTATAACTCTTTCGTATTTTCCTTTTTTGGTTATTAATGTATATATTATTTTCTTGTCAGGTCCGATTTCTTGTCGGGCATCTCTTTATGGAGCGGAAGAACCTCATCAAGCATCCTCCCCGACGACCTTCACTGAAGACGACGAGATGGCTCAGGAAGTCGTCAAAGCTTTCTATTCTGTCCTGAAAGTAAAGCTTCCCGGAGTTCTGAATCGGAACATCGCCTTTGGCCCTGTGAAGGCTGTTGCTGAATGCCAAGTGGCGGCTCTTGAGAGCATTATCGGCTATGAAGAGTGGGCTAATGCTCTAAGGAGGGTTCTGAATGATCTGGAGGGTCAGGTAGCCAGATTCCGGGATGCTAAATAACAGAGCCCAACGTTGCTGTTCCGTACAAAAGACGAGGCTTTAATCGTGGCTCTCGTAGAGGAGGCTACTTTCCAAGCAAGGAAGGATGCCCTCGCTCAAGAGATTAGTGAATTGGCTGATCAGTATGAGCAGTTCAACGCTGCAAGTGAGGTACGTGATGCTTCGAAGAATGAGCTGGCTGCGCAGATTACTGAGAAATATAATCACATTGCACGAATCCAGAGTGAGATTGCTCAACTAGAGCCCAGCTTGAGGACAACGACGTCTGAACAGGAGGACTATTTGGCTCAGGCTGCCATGACCGCCATAACTTTCAACTACTTAAAAGAACAACTGGTGAAGTTGGAGGGAGAGCACATGAATCTGATCCCCTTGCAGGATGAGGCTGCTCGTCAAGAAGAGGCGCGCCGCCGTGCTACCGCGAAGTCCGAAGCTGAAATTGCGGCTCTAAGGGATAGTATCAATCGATTATGTATCCCTTAGATTTTTTGTTTGTAACTGTTTGTTTCAGCCGTCAGAACTCTTGTATCTTTTCTTCGTCTTTTGATAGACGTTTTAATAAAGAATCTTTTGGCTTTCAAAATTCATGAATAAAGTTTGTGAAATATCAGAACTAGAGGTAATATGGACGTAGTAGGGATATTTCTAGTAGGTATTCCGCTGGGGAATTTGATGTGGACTTATTATCCATTTTATATTCAAGGTTCTTGAATATAGATAATAAGTTGAAAGAAGCTGCTAATAGAGGTAATATGGACGTAATAGCAGAGGATGTTCTATATCTGACCAGAGGTAATATGGACGTAGAAGGATATATAACATTAGGTAGGAGTAGATAATTCAGAGGTAATATGGACGTGATTATCCTTGATGAATGCTTTACTCAGAGGTTATATGGACGTGGCAAAACGTTCCTTAATCATTCCACTGGGGAAATAATTATCGAAAAATAGTTTAGAGGTAATATGGACGTGACTTGTTTTCGTCAGACCGAGTTTGGGCAGAGTTAAAAAACGAAAATAATTCCACTGGGGAATCTTTTTAGAGGACCTATTATCCATGGCGTATTCAAGACTCTTGAAATACAGATAATAGTTAAATGATTTATTTTTGAATCATATAAACATTGCACTGTACATTTACATGACTGAAAATATGTGAACACTGTTTACAAAGGTTATACATAATATTTCTTCAGAAACTTGCCGTTGATCGGCATCATAAGCAAGTCACCGTCAAATTTGGTTAGTCGATACGCACCGTTAGAATATACTGATTCTATAATGAAAGGACCTTCCCATTTAGGCTAGAATTTTCCTTTTGTCTTGTGCGTCATGACCATTGGTCTTCTCACTACTAGGACCAAATCGCCAACTTAGAAGATTCTTTCCTTCCCCTTTTTATTAAAGGCTCTGGAAAGGCGTGCTTGGTATAGCTCAATACGTTGCTGAGCTGATAAGTATTTTTCGTCTAGCGCTTCGAGCTCCTGTAGTCACAGATGGTAACTTTCTTCGCAGTCAACTCACTGGCTAAAGCTACTCGAAGAGAAGGAACCTGGATTTCCAGGGAAAGAACTGCTTCGCTCCCATAAACCAGAGAGAATGGCGTAATGCCTGTTGGAGTCCGGACCGTTGTACGATAGGCCCAGCGACATTCGTCGAGATTCTCATTCAAATTGTGCTTGTTTAAAGACACGAACTTCTTGAGAAGTTTAATGATGGTTTTATTGAAGTCTTCTGCTAACCCATTAGCCGTTGGATCGTAGGCAGTAGAGGCTACATTCTGGATTCGATTCTTATCGCAGAACCGATAGAATGCATGGCTCACGAATTGTGGACCATTATCAGACGCCACGTAGATTTTGTCACAATATGATTGGGCACAGTCTGATATATGGCGCAACCTGATCAGTGGCGCATTTTGATCTCTGAGCTTCATATTAGTAGATTTTGTTTGCAAAAACAAAAAATTGTACTATTACAAACTTTTGAAAAAGAGTACAAGAGTACAATTTGAATTCTTGGGAAGTACAACTATAGGAATCTGATCAGAAGACGATCACTTTATCCCTTGGACTATGTGAACTTGAAGACTAGAGCCTCTGGAGAATGCAGCAGCAATTTTACAAGAGTTTTTGATCTCTCTCTGTGTGTGTCTTAACAATGATTGGAAACTCTATTTATAGAGTTTAGGAAATAACTATTTTAGCAGTTATTCTGATATGCACGAGGCTGGATTGTGCCACATTGGGTTGCGCCAACCGCCTGTTGTGCCAACTTTCATTCAGTTATTAGTCGTTTACTAACTGTATTTAGACGTGTGGCATTATGTGATTGAGATGCGCGTGGTCGTGTACAGGATAGTAGATACATCTTGAGAGATTAGTGGCATGTGTGCCATGTCATCCTGTTTTGGAAATAAAAATTGTCTCAACTTTCTATGGTTGCGCGAGCTTCAGTCAACAAGTTAAATTGCGCCTGATTGAGTTGCACCTAGACATGTGGCAGCTTTTGAGAAGAAGTCGTTCAGATTGCGCCTAGGCGCAACTAAGGATTTTGTCTAGATTGCGCCTAGGCGTAACTCACAAGGCGTATAGGACAGCTGTCAACCCAATCTCCCCGAGCGACACAATTCGAGGGATTCGAAGATATTTTCCTCGTTCACTGTGTTGTCAGTTGTCAGTACTGTCAGGTAATAATGGCCATTAAATGTCAGACGCCACATAGATTTTGGCAAAATATGACTGGGCGCAGTCTGATATATGGCATAACCTGATCTGTGGCACAGTTTGATCTCTGAGCTTCATATCAGTAACACAGCTTGATTTTTGGGGCGCAACTTGTTCACTGAGTAGTAGATACATGGCGCAACTTGATTTTTAGGCCCTACAAGACCCCCTTCAAAGTTTTCAAAACTTAAAAATATTTCAAAGTTTTAAAATACTTTGAATTTAGAAAAGTTTTGACTGAGTCAAGTTGCGCAAGTCAATGCCCGGTCATCACAATTAAATTTCTTTCTCGAAAATACTCAATCTCCTCTTCGTCTTTCCGAGTTTCATTGATGATTTTTTCAGTTTCCCATGAGGAATATGAAGAGTCAATTTGGTAATATATATGTAGGGGTTGATCTTCATACTTTATTCTTCACTTTTGTAATTTTAATGGCATCTAAGAAGGAGATGGAGGCCAATGCTGTCACCAAAATCAGGTCTCCTGAAGCAAAACCCGAGGACATATCTTCGACTTATTTGTTGGAAGCTAACTCGGCACTGAGGGCGACGAATTTTCTAGACTGCTTCGGATTAAACCCAACCATCTTTAATCGCTCGAGTGGTGAGCCATCCTCTGAAGAGCGCGGCGATTCGGAGGGATTCCTTAATCTGATACGTCGCTCGGGAATCCACAACATGCAAGAATTGGACGCCGCCCTTCGTCAGACCGATGAGGACAAAAAAAAGGAATAATGTTTAAGCATGACAACTTTTTGTTCTCTTTTCTTGTGTCCTTGTCTGTAGAGGTCCACCCATCTTTTATGCAATGAAATCTAAAATTTATGATGTATTATGTGGCTGTGATTTCAAATGGCGCATATAGATGCGTTCTTTTGGCTAATTTAATGCTTACTGTTTCGTTGAGGGACAAATGGCTTCAACCGCATATTGTTTAGTTCTTTTCCAATAATAGGATCCTAGAATGAAGCGTCTGTTTCATCTTTAACACTTTTAAAAGGACAACCAGAAATGAAAGAGCCATTCATACTTTCTCAAAACAAATGGCTTCTCACAAGGTCTTACTATTCATAAGTTTACTAATGCCACTTCGTCCCGGTGCTATTCGTTTGCATACTGTGCCTTCAAAAATTGGTAAGTCTCAACAAAGGACCAATAGTATAAGCATTTTTTTTGTGCCACTTTTGAAGATAAGTACTGATCTGAATGTTGTAGACACCGTTGATATGCACTAACTATTACTGACAATATGCGCACACTGTGGTCCAATGCTTAGTTTCAATCAGAGGCACGTACTGCGGATATGCGCCTGTTTGATCGATGCGCGCTGTTTGAGATGCGCCTGTTGATCAGTGCACACTGTTAATATGCACCTGTGCTTCTGAGAATAGGTGCACATTGCTGATAGGCGCCTATTGATCAGCATAATATTGATGTGCGTGTCTGTGCTTCTGAGAATAGACGCACATTGCTGATAGGCGCCTGTTGATCAGCACACTGTCGATGTGCGCACAGTTTTGATAGATTTTACTGACTTTTCTTTTCTTTGTTCATATTTGCAGAAGTTTGGTTGACAAGTTTCTTCAAAACTGGCATTGTCGATTTGGATGCTACGAAGAGCATTCTTCTAACACCCACATCAGACAGCTCATGTGATTCTGACACTCAGATCAGACAGCTCAGGACTCTCTGTATTCCCGAAGGGTCTTCCTCAGATGGTAGGAAGAGCCTTTATACATGAGAGTTGGATGGTGGAGAGACAGAATTAGGAATCGTGTCACAAGAGTGATCTCATTCCTAGTTCTCCTGGCGGGCCATTTTCTCTCCACCAGTTGTATTGACAATAACTCATCTTTGAGCTGCTGTACTCTGTGGTTCTCCTCTCATATTTCTGAGAGAGAAGACCAGAGTTGATTCCATTGTTTGGCTCGTTGCTTCAGATTGAGACGACAAGGAACTGACACCAACAAATAAGAAGATCCAAAAGATGTAATAGACCTTTATGTTATATTTAGAATGATAATTCGAGATGTAATAGATTTCCATTAAGATGTATCTATGTTTTCAAAGAAGGAATAAAGAATGATTTTCTCTTCTTTATGATTTGATTTTGACGCTGTGATAATGAAAATAGAATTAAGGAGAAATGTGAAGGTGACAAGTTGCTGGTGTAAATAAACAGAATTCAGAAGCATGGAGAATGTAAACTCTCATTATGAAAAGTGAACAGTTATTTCAATTTTTGAGAAAAGGATACTGAATGAATGAACAGTCACTTCAACTCTCGAGGAAGAGAACAAATGAATGAACAATCATGTCACTTTTTGAAGAAAGGACAATGAATGAACAGTTACAAATGAACGAACAGTTATAAATGAAAGAACAGTTATAAATGAACGAACAGTTGGGCTTCTTTCAAAAAGTCGCATCGGTTCTCGATGTTAACTATCTAGTTGTTCTGTCTATAAATAGAACAAAACTTTCATAGATATTGTCACTTTCTTTCTTTTTTGTACAAAATGTCCTCCAAAGATTTGCTCATCCCGAAGCTTGAAGGAAAGACTGAGACACCACCTGCTGAGCCTTCAGTACCTCCTCAGATAGAAATGGGTGAAGGCTCAACTGCTCCTACACCAGGAGAGGACTTGATTTCCAAGCTAGTGGAGCCTGGGAAGACTGTCGAAGAAGAGGCATTGAGGATGGCTGTCTGCAAGTTTCTTGTGAGTTCAGAGAATGAGATGTTTGAACTGTTGGCGAACTATGTATTTAACCATGAAGGATCAGGGCCTCCTCTTCGTCCTTAATATTATGTAACTCCATTCTGCTTTTGAACAAAATGAACTTTTATTTACATCATGTCTCTGAAATAAAGTACATTTTACTTTTATATATAATATTTCTTGAGAAATTTGCCATTGATAGGCATCATAGCAACTCTGCCATCCATATCTGTTAATTGATAGGCTCAATTTGAGAAAACTTTATTTACCATATACGGCCCTTCTCATTTTGCCTCAAACTTGCCTTTGCTCATATGTGTCATAGTCATAGGACGTCTGACTGTAAGAACTAACTCGCCTTCCTAAAATGTTCGCACTCTGACTTTGCAATTGAAAGCTTTTGAAATCTGGGCTTGATAAAGTTCGATGTGCTGTTGAGCTAATAGCCTTTTCTCATCGAGCGCCTCCAATTCTTGAAGCCGAAGACGATCATTATTTTCTGTAGTAAGCACGTTAGCAATGACAATTCTTATTGATAGAATTTGAATTTCCAGAGGTAAGACAGCTTTACATCCATATACTAGAGAAAAAGGTGTGCAACCTGTGGGGTTACGGACAGTAGTGTGATATGCCCATAGACATTCTCCAAGTTTATCACTCTAATTACATTTGTTAATAGAGACAAACTTTTTAAGGAGTTTGATAATAGTCTTGTTGAATGCTTCAGCCAACCCGTTACCCGCAGGATTATAGGCCGTAGAGGCGACATTATTGATTCTGTTGTCATCACAGAACCTATTAAACTTCTGGCTGATAAATTTTGGCCCATTATCATAGATGATTCGGCGAGGGACACCAAATCTGTATATCACATGATGTTTGATGAAGTTAATGACACTACTCGTTTTTTACTTCAGCCAAAGGTATAGCTTCTGCCCACTTAGAGAAGTAATCAGTTATAGCCAAGATGAACCGATGTCCTTTAGATGAAGGAGGATTGATAGGGCCAATTATATCCATGCCCCAAGCTTCAAAAGCCCATGAAGCAGTAGTCGGATGAAGAAATTTCGACGGTTGGTGAATGAAATCTGCATGAATTTCACATGCACGGCATTTTCTTACATAGTCAATAGCATCTGATACCATAGAGGGCCAGTAGTAGCCTATACGTCGAATACGATCTTATAGTTTAGGACCAGGCTGATGTGCTCCATAAACACCATCATGAGCTTCGCGTAATATCTGCTTTGCTTCATCACTAGCGAGACATCTCAAAAGTAACCCATCAAACGTTCTTCGATAGAGAGTTTTAGTAGTATGATTATAGTGGAATCGAAGCGATCGACGACGGATTCTTGTAGCTTCTTTAGGATCTTCTGGCAAAATATCATGTACTGCAAAATCAATGAAAGCTGCTCTCCAGTCCTCGCTAACGACATTGACTTCTAGATTGCTAAATTCGATGTTGTGGTTGTTTTCAACACAAAATAGTTCTCTATTAGAGATAACAACCATTTGTTGTTTGACTGGAACTGCCAATACTGCAGCTAGGTTAGCTAATACATCAGCTTCTGTATTGCATGTGCGACGTACATGTTCGATAAAGAACCCTTTGAACGAAGAAGCTATTCTGATTGCTACTTCATGGTATGGTACCAGATCTTGATGTCGGACTTCATATATGCCTCTAACCTGATTAACAAACAGCTTAGAATCGCCATATACTTCGAGATATTCAATATCCAGTTGTTTGGACAATTGGAGTCCAATAAGCAAGGCATTGTATTCTGCCACATTGTTAGAGCACGACTCGTTTAAAGAATAAGTCCTTTGAATAGCTAACACATCGGGTGAAACGAGAACAATTCCCACTCCAGCAACAAGAGTACCTCCAGGTCCAATTCTAGAAGCTCCATCAAAGAACAACCTCTAGGTAGGAAATTATTCTGAGATCATATTTGATTCCAATGTTTCGTCCGAAATCTCATCATAGAGTTTAGATGTTTCAGGGACAGGATGAGCTGCTAAAAAGTCAGCAAGTGCTTGGCCTTTCACAGACTTTTGAGGAACATAAAGTATATCATGCTAATAATTTGGCCCATGTGGCAAGCCTAGAATTGAGTGTACTTGGCTTCTTCATTAAGACTCGAAGAGGATTGACCAGGGATATGACATGAATAGTTTGGCCTATGATGTAATGTCTTGTCTTCTGAAGGGCAAACATTAAGGCTAAACATTCTTTCTCCACCGGACTATAATGATGTTCAGCTCCGATCATCGTTCGACTAAGGTAGTAGATGGCTTCTTCATGACCTTCCTTGTTCTTCTGAGCCAGCAAAGCTCCCAATGAATGGTCCATTGCCCGGACATACATTAAGAAGGGTGTTCCCGTGATCGGTGGTACAAGAACCGGTGAACTCATTAAATACCGCTTTATGTCATCAAATGCTCGTTGACATTCTTTCGTCCAAACGAAAGATACACCTTTCTTCATTAACTGAGTAAATGGTTTGCAACGTCCAGATAAATTCAAAATGAACCACCTGATGTATACAAGTTGACCTTGAAATCCTCGTAGCTCTTTTAGGTTGTGTGGATGACGCATCTCTTGAATGGCTTTGATCTTCTCGGGATCAATGTGTATACCCTTAGAGGTAATGACGAAGCCGAGAAATTTGCCACTAGAGACACCCAAGAAAGACTTGGTGGGATTTATTTTGAGTTGATGCTGGCGCATTAGATTGAAGATAGTTTTTAAATCTTGAATGTGATCTTCCTTTAGACGACTTTTGACAACAATATCGTCAACATAGCATTCGACAGTCTTTCGTAGATGGTCTCGAAAGATAGTACTCATAGCCCGTTGGTAAGTTGCACCTGCGTTCTTAAGACCAAACGACATTACTGTATAAGAGTACACTCCACGAGGAGTACGAAACGAAGTATATTTTTCATCTTTAGGATTCATCCGGATTTGATTATATCCGAAAAACCGATCCATGAAAGAAATACGTTCGAATCTACATGTATTGTCGATCATGACATCAGTAATTGGGAGAGAGAATTCGTCTTTAGGGCAAGCATCATTGAGATCCCGAAAGTCTATGCAAACTCAAACTTTTTCGATTTTCTTTAAGACTGGAACAATGTTGGCTACCCAGTCAGGATGCTGTTCTTCTCTGATAAAACTGCAAGCTATAAGTTTTTTGACTTCATCATCAATTGCATCCATCATTTCGGGCTTGAATTGCCATTGTTGTTGTTTGACCAGCTTGGCATTCGGCAAAATATTAAGGTTGTGAGTTGCAATTTGACGATCTAATCCTGGCATATCTTCATAACTCCAGGCGAAGACATCAATATATTCACGAATAAGGTGGATTAATTCTTGTTTATCATCCTTTGATAGATTTTTGCTAATAAAGATTGGTCGTGATACGCCCTCCTCTCCAATATCGATTTGGACTAGTTGATCCTCAGTAGGTGGCTCTCATTGTTCAAAACGAAGTTCCCACTGATTGTCCTGTTGGCACATCGATTTTGATTATTGTTCACAATAACCCTTGTACATCTTTTAGTGTGTACTTTTCACAGGCAAGAATAGAAGAAAGGATTCTCCATTCTATGACGCTAATCAAAGACCATGGAGCTCTGCAATTCTCCTTTATCAGAATAGCCAAAGACTACGAAGCAGTCTATACAAAAAGATCCAGCTTGGAGACTACAAAGAAGACGGTTCTTTTTTTTGTTTTTTTTCCTGAGTCTGTAATTGTCTAGAAAATCTTTGTACGTACTTTATTAGGATGACAATGACAAGAAAGAAATGGTAGAATAGTCTTTCAAAAGAGGCAGAAAATCCGCCGAATTTTCGTAGAAATTCGCCGGATAATCCGATCCCTCACAGCAAGTTAGTGAGACAAAGATCGGATCATCCGACGGATATCCGCAAAAATCCGTCGGATTATCCGATCGCTCACAGCAAGTCAATGAGCCAATGTTCGGATAATTCGACGGACTTCCGCATCAATCCGCCGGATAATCCGATCGCTCACAGCAAGTTAGTGAGCCAAATGTTCGGATTATCCGACAGACATCCGCGGAAGTCCGACGGATAATCCGAGCCTCTCACAGCAAGTCTGTAAGCTATTGTTCGGATCAACCGCCGGATTTTTGCTGAAATCCGACAGATAATCCGCTTGACTTATTTGTAACTTTTGAATTCAAATCCAACGGCATCTGGCAAGTGCATTTAATGCATCTAACGGCTCTTTTTATGACCGTTACTGTTGACCGGATAATCCGACGGACTTTCGCTGAAATCCGGCGGATAATCCGGTTGACGGCTGATTTTCCTTTATGACTTTGGATTTGTATAAAAAGCTTTAAATTTTCTCAACCACAAAAGAGCTTCACCATTAATACTCCACCAAGCTTTCAAATTGTCATCCTTTCCCAAAGTGCTAGAGTATTTGCGAGTTGTAATCTTCGATCTTCACGTGTTAGAAGATCAACAAGTTCTTTTCTCATTTGTTTGAAGTTGGCGAGCCTTCGTAAGAAAACTCGTGTGTTGAAGTTGGCGAGTCTTCGGATCCAAACTCGTGTTGAAGTTGGCGAGTTCTTCGGATCCAAACTCGTGTGTACTATTTGATTAAATAGTAGATTTAAGCCGGAGAGAGTTCCGGGACTGGATTGCCTCAAGCGAGGATACCAGGATACATCTTGTGTTTGATCTTCCTACTCTTTACTTTTATTCGTCATATATTGCTTCTACTGCTCTAGTTTTATTTTATCTCCCTATTCACCCCCCCTCTAGGGTTCTACAATTGGTATCAGAGCTTTGTTCTCTTGATTTAGATTTACACCCTTTGAGTGATCTATGGCCTCTAATCATAGTATCAACACCTTCAACAATGAAGGACACTCCACAAATAGGCCTACCCTATTTGATGGAACCAACTATAACTACTGGAAGATTAGAATGAGTATTTATCTGAAGTCCATAGATTTAGATTTATGGGATTGTGTGATAAATGGTCTTCCTACTCCTTCCAGAGTTATTGAGGATATTGCTTCTGACACCCTCAAGGACACACTTACTGAAAATACCAAGAAGCTTGCGAGTCGAGATGCCAAGGCAATGAATGGTCTTTATTGTGCTCTCGACAGTAGTGAATTCAACCGAATCTCTACTTGCAAGACTTCCAATGAGATTTGGAAGTTACTTGAAGTCACACACGAGGGAACTTCACAAGTGAAGGAATCCAAGATTAGTCGACTCACGCAAGAATATGAGTCCTTTAAAATGAAGCATGATAAATCTATCACTTGCATGTTTACTCGTTTTGGTGACATTATTAATCCTCTCTCTTCTCTTGGTAAGGAATATCCTGCTCATGAAAAGATCAGAAAAATTCTTAGAGGATTGACGAAAGCTTGGAGTCCTAAAGCTACCGCAATCATTAAGGGAACGATCTAACAGTCATGAACCTTGAGACCCTCATGGGTAAGCTAATGACTCACGAGCTCGATATGAAGGATCAAGAGGAATCCTCCATACAAGAGAAGGAGAAGGAAAAGACCAAAGTGAAAAAGAAATCTCTTGCTCTCAACGCTACAAAGTCCTACTCCTAGGATAGCTCCAACGACAATGAGTCGGACGACGATGAAGAAATATCTCTCACAGCTAAGCACTTCCAAAAGTTTCTCAAATTCAACAAAGCCAACCGCTTCAGACGGGACAATGTGGAAGATCCGACGTGCTATCAATGCAGAAGAATCGAACATATCAAGAGGGACTGTCCGATAGTAAGAAGAGACTCAAGCAAGTACGAGAAGCCTAGCAAAGGAAGCTCGTCCTCCAAGAAATTCGCCAACACAAGCATTTGGTGTGAGAGTGAAGCAAGTGACTCCGACAACGACAAGGAGTGCAAGCACAATGCCAACGTCTGTCTCATGGCAACCGATGAGGTACTTGATGATCTCTCCTTAAACACTCTTACCTATGATGATTTGGAGAAAGCCATTCTTGAATTGCATGAAGAACACAAAGGTGTTCGGAATAAATACAAGAAATCTCTTAAAGAGGTTGAGGCTCTTCAACTTGAAGTAGAGAGGCTCTCAAGCATCATTATTGATGTGAAGGGAAAATCTCCTGCTTCTGACACGGATGAAATAGAGTCTTTGCGACTCAAGTTTCAAGAATCTTTTGACACCATCAAGAAAAAGGATGATGAGATTCAATCCATGAGAAGCTCGTATGAATTTGCTATGCACAAAGTTCAAGATGCTAATATGAGAGAATATGACACTTCTATTAAGTATAATGATCTTCTTATTCAGTGTAAGAAATTTGGTAATAAGGATACTACTCACATGCATGCTCCTAAACATCTCCACACTCATTACAATGCTAGGCATACTTTTTACATGAACACTACACACAAATTCTTTCCCAACACAAGGAAAGGACCTTTTGTTAAGAAAAATACTTCGCATTATGCTTTTTAATATCATCATCACAATACTAATGCTAGAGCTCCTCGCACTAGAGATTCACATATGCATGATTCTCGCGTATCTTCTTCTAAATCCTCTATGATTTGCAATTACTGTGGCTTGCATGGACATACAACCAATTATTGTCATACAAGGAAACTTGTTGATAAAAATTTTTTTATGTGGGTTCCTAGGACTAACACTCAAGGACCCATAAGATCATGGGTACCAAAATGTTCATCTTCAACTTATGTTATAGGTGAAGAGTCCTCATGCTAGAAGCAAGTGGATTCTCGATGGCGGTTGTTCACGGCACATGACCGGGGATGCTTCATTATTTACAATGCTATCGATGAAGAAGGAAGGACACGTCTCTATTGGTAACAATCTCAAAGGTCACATTATAGGGAATGGTAATATAGGTTCCCCTCCTTATCCTTGTATTAAGAATGTGTGTCTTGTTACTAATCTTAAACACAATCTTCTTAGTATTAGTCATCTTACCGATAATGGTTATGATATCAAGTTTGTTAAGCTCAAATGCTTCATTACCGATAGCTCTAATGCATCTATTATTTATGAAGGGATTAGAGAAAACAATATCTATGTTTTATATCTTGTTGAAGGCACTAACAATGACAGGTGCTTAGTTGTTAAAAACGATGAGAGTTGGCTTTGGCACATGAGGCTTGGACACGCCAACATGGACACCATCTCTCGTCTTGCTACAAAGAAGCTCGTAAGAGGACTCCCAAGTATCCCGTTCAAAAAGGATATGGTGTGTGAAGAATGCGAGAAGAGTAAGTTAACAAAGTCGTCTTTCAAATCAATCAACTCTGTGAGTACTTCTAGACCTCTTCAACTTATCAATATGGATCTTTTTGGTCCTAGTAGAGTTGCTAGCCTTGGAGGCAAGCTTTATGCTTTCGTTTTAGTTGATGATTTTTTGAGATTTAGTTGGGTTATTTTTCTTGCTTGCAAAAGTGATACGTTTCGTGAATTTACTGCTTTTTGTAAACGTGTTCAAAATGAGAAAGGTTTTTCCATTAACAAGATTAGAAGTGATCATTGAGGAGAATTTGACAATGCCGATTTCAAAAGATTTTGTGAAAAGAATGGTTTTGGACATGATTTTGCTTGTCCACGAACTCCTCAACAAAATGGTGTTGTGGAGAGAAAGAATAGAACCCTTGGCGATATGGCCCGGGTTATGTTAAACCAATATAAGCTCCCCCAATATTTTTGGGCGGAAGCCGTTAATACGGCATGTCATGTTATAAATAGGGTATTGATTAGACCTATTTCTAAGAAGACTCTTTATGAGCTTTGGTTTGACAAAATTCCCTCTATTGACTATTTCAAAGTTTTTGGTTACAATTATTTTATTTTGAATACCAAGGATAACCTAGGCAAGTTTGAAGAAAAAGCCTATGAAGGAATATTCCTTGAATACTCTACTCATAGTAAAGTTTTTTGTGTTTTTAATAAAAGAAGTCTTGTTGTCGAAGAGTTAATCAATGTCTCTTTTAATGAACTCAACTCTTCTACATTCTCCTCTTCCGAGGATATTGATGACATCTCATTTGGGTTGGAGAACTCCTCTATTGAAGATCGTCCTTCTTCATCTAACAATGAAGTTGTGACTCCAGCAAAAGAGTCTCCTCCTCTTGAGCCTCCTCAAAAAGATCTCCCAAAAGAATGAAGATTTGTCACCAATCATCCTAAGGAGTTTATCATTGGGGACCCTTCCTCCAGTGTTAGCACTAGATCCGCCACTCGTGATCTTTGTGCAAACGTGGCTTTTATCTCTCAAATAGAGCCTAAAAATGTTAATGATGCTTTTCTTGATGAATTTTGGATGATGGCTATGCAAGAGGAGCTAAATCAATTTGAGCGAAGCAAGGTTTGGGAGCTTGTCCCAAAACCTAGCAATCACCCCATTATTGGAACTAAATGGGTATTTTGTAAAAAACTAAATGA
This sequence comes from Iris pallida, assembly GCA_029216955.1. Classification (NCBI taxonomy): domain Eukaryota; kingdom Viridiplantae; phylum Streptophyta; class Magnoliopsida; order Asparagales; family Iridaceae; genus Iris; species Iris pallida. The sequence goes on along the minus strand of JANAVB010016885.1, from coordinate 94,895 downwards.
AGATGGGTTAGTGACTCGTAACAAGGCCCGATTGGTTGCTCAAGGCTATAACCAAGAGGAAGGCATTGACTACGACGAAACCTATGCTCCGATTGCACGACTTGAATCCATTCGCATGCTTTGTGCTTTTGCTTGTTTTAATGACTTTAAGCTCTTTCAAATGGATGTTAAAAGTGCTTTTCTGAATGGTATTATTAAAGAGGAAGTTTATGTTAAACAACCTCCCGGTTTTGAAGATTTTCAATTTCCTAATCACGTGTTCAAACTTCACAAAGCCCTTTATGGCCTCAAACAAGCTCCCCGTGCTTGGTATGAGGGCCTTAGCTCCTTTCTTATTTCTCATAATTTTTCAAATGGGAAAGTCGACACAACACTTTTTATCAAATCCCATGATGGCACTCTTTTATTGGTTCAAATTTATGTTGATGACATTATTTTTTTGTTCTACTAACAATACACTTTGCGTAGAATTTGCTAAAGTTATGCAGGAAGAATTTGAAATGAGCATGATGGGTGAACTTTCATTCTTTTTGGGCTTACAAATCAAGAAAGGACCCAAAGAGACCTTCATCAATCAAGCAAAATACACAAAGGATCTCCTCAAGCATTTTGAACTTGACTCATCCAAATCAATGAGGACTCCTATGGCAACAATGACAAAGCTTGACAACGATGAAGATGGCACATTGGTCGACATTCGTAAGTATCGAGGTATGATCGGTAGTTTACTTTATCTTACTGCTAGCCGTCCCGACATTATGTTTAGTGTGTGTCTTTATGCTCGATATCAAGCGAATCCCAAAGAATCTCACTTATGTGCCGTAAAACGTATTTTTTGGTATCTCAAGGGCACCATTAACTTGGGGCTATGGTATCCAAAATCCTCATCTTTTGAGCTTTGTGGTTTCTCGGATGCGGATTTTGCCGGATGCAAACTTGACCGAAAAAGCACTAGCGGCACATGTCACTTCTTGGGTAAATCGTTGATATCTTGGTTTAGCAAGAAACAAAACTCTGTCGCTCTTTCTACCACCGAAGCTGAATACATAGCGGCAGGGTGTTGTTGTGCACAAATTCTTTGGATGACACAGACACTGGTAGATTATGGTATTTCTTCTTCATGCAACCCTGTTAAATGTGATAATACTAGCTCCATTAATCTCACGAAAAACCCAATTTGTCACTCTCGTACAAAACACATTGAGATAAGACATCACTTTCTATGGGATCATCAACTGAAGGGTGATATTTGTCTTGAATTTATTGACACCACTCATCAACTTGCTGATATTTTTACCAAACCTCTCTCTGAAGATCGATTCACTTTTATTTGTCGAGAAATCGGGCTCCTTGATATCTCTATTTAAAATCTTTTTGTCTTTCACGAATTTTCCGGAGGATTTTTGCAAAAATCCGTCAGATTTTTCGTTAAATTCCAGCAGCTTTCTGATGTACAAGTTCGGAAAATCCGCTGGATTTTCGCTGAAATCCGACGGATTATCCGCATTTATTGTTCTCTGCCAAATCCGGCCGCGAACGGCTACCTCATTAATTGGACGTGACCCACCACCTACCCGCATTTAATTTGTTCTTATCTTCATTCGGATTTTCTGCCGGATTTTCGTATAAATCTGTCGGATTTTCCGTTTTCGCGGTACAGGCGCAGAAAACGAAGCGTCGGCTGCCTTCCCATCCGCTTCCTTTTCTCTCTATCCATTCCCTTCCTCTCTATCCGTTCCCAACCATTACATCCTTTCATTAACACCTCTCCACCCACTATATACTTTATTCCCTCTCCTTCCATCCTTCCATTCTTCTCCAAATAACTCCCTCTCACTCTCTCTTCCTCCATGGCTTCTCACACCAAACATCAACGCCATGACGGAAGCTCCTCCTCCACTTAGCCTCCTATCCTTGCTATGTTTGTTCCTCCTCCCACACAAGGCCACAATCCACTCATCTTCAAGTCGGCTTCCCACTCCCGGGAATGGTTTTCCTTCTACCACAAAGCTCCAGTCTGCTCCGGGAAACCTATCTCGTGGCTCAACTTCAAGGACCACCGAGATTACTTCCGCTTCTCCCGTATCGACGCCCTCCTTGAGCGTCAGGTCGACTTCTATCCACATGCCATCCGCATGTTCTACTACAATCTCGTTCCCGCCAAGGAAGGTCCGGAGTTCGAGACAAAGGTTGGTGGCATGAAGATCACCGTCACTGCCACATCCTTGGCCACTATCCTTGGTCTCAATGAATGCAAGGTCCATCGTTCCCTTCTGGGCACCATCGACCATATCTCCTTCTCTTCTGACATAACTTATGAGGAGTTTCCTTTTAACATCTGTGGGGGCTCTCTTGTTTAGCGCCCGAAAGACAAGGACCTGAGTCCCTTTTTCTATGACATGCATCGCATCCTTTGCCACACTCTCACCCGGAAGTCTGGGAATATGGACAGCCTGACAGCTAAGGAGCTTATCTACATGTATTATCTGGTCACCCGCCAACCCGTTTTGCTGTCCAAGTCCATCATCTACACCATGATGCTCATCAGGGAATCTCCTCATCGTTTCCTACTCTTCAGTATGTACATCACCATGATCCTTGAAGCAAATGGTGTTGACCTGACTCATTGCCCGGTTGGCGATCCTCGTCCCTCCCCTCTTGCCAAATCAAAGGGACATGGTCGTGCGGCTCCTGCTGTTGCCCCTACTACTGCTCCTGCTGCTGTTGCCGGTGGACCTGCATCTCCTCCGGCGACTCCTCTCACTCATGACGTGCGCCGCTACATTGATCGCAAGTTTACCGATCTCTCTCTCTCTACCCATGAGCGTATTCAGGCCAACACTCGGGGACTCGGCACTCTTATCCACCATGGCTTCATGGACCAGGCGTACTACATTCAGCGTATGTTTGAGGAGCACACTCCCTTTCTTAACCCTAACACTCCTCATCCAGACTTTCCGGGGCCTCGCTTCACTGATCCTAACGTTTATGGCTTCATGTACCCGGATGGCGTCGACCCTTATGGCGCCTTCACCACTGCTCCCGAGGATGATGAGGATCAGGAGGCCGGCCCATCTCATGCGCCTGACAGTTGATGATGCCCTATTTAGTCTTGTTTTGTGTGGTCCTTCGGGGACTTTTCGTGTGTGTTTTGTGTGGTCCTACGGGACTTTTAAAAAAACTGCTTTTAGTCGTGTGTTCTGTTGTGCTTTCATAGCCTCGTTATTGTACCCCTGCATTTTATTAAATGAAAGTTATATTATGCTTTTCTGTTATAATATATGTTCTATCTTTTTCTCACCATCTTTGATTAACTGACAAAGGGGGAGAAATCGTATTGAGGGGGAGATCCTTAATTACGGGGGAGCTATTTACTTTCTTTATTCTTATTGTTTGTCAATTATCAAAATGGAGGAGTTTGTTGGCACATCAATTTTGATTATTGTTCACAATAACCCTTGTACGTCTTTTAGTGTGTACTTTTCACAGGCAAGAATAGAAGAAAGGATTCTCCATTCCATGACGCTAATCAAAGACCATGGAGCTCTGCAATTCTCCTTTATCAGAATAGCCAAAGACCACGAAGCAGTCTATACAAAAAGATCCAGCTTGGAGACTACAAAGAAAATGGTTCTTTTTTTGTTCTTTTTCTGAGTCTGTAATTGTCTAGGAAATCTTTGTACGTACTTTGTTAGGATGACAATGACAAGAAAGAAATGGTATAATAGTCTTTCAAAAGAGGCAAAAAATCTGTCGGATTTTCGTAGAAATCTGTCGGATAATCCGATCACTCACATCAAGTTAGTGAGACAAAGATCGGATCATCCGACGAACATCCGCGAAAATCCGCCGGATTATCCGATCGCTCACAGCAAGTCAATGAGCCAATGTTCGGATAATCTGACGGACTTCCGCATAAATCCGCCGGATAATCCGATCGCTCACAGCAAGTTAGTGAGCCAAATATTCGGATTATCCGACGGACATCCGCGGAAGTCCGACGGATAATCTGAGCCTCTCACAGCAAGTCTGTAAGCTATTGTTCGGATCATCCGTCGGATTTCTGCTGAAATCCGACGGATAATCCGCTTGACTTATTTGCAACTTTTGAATTCAAATCCAACGACATCTGGCAAGTGCATTTAATGCATCTAACGGCTCTTTTTATGACCGTTACTGTTGACCGGATAATCCGACGGACTTCCGCTGAAATCCGGCGGATAATCCGGTTGACGGCTGATTTGCCTTTATGACTTTGGATTTGTATAAAAGGAGTTTCACTCTCTCCTCTTAAAGACTATCTATTACAAGCTTTAAATTTTCTCAACTACAAAAGAGCTTCACCATTAATACTCCACCAAGCTTTCAAATTATCATCCTTTCCCAAAGTGCTAGAGTATTTGCGAGTTGTAATCTTCGATCTTCACGTGTTAGAAGATCAACAAGTTCTCTTCTCATTTGTTTGAAGTTGGCGAGCCTTCGTAAGAAAACTCGTGTGTTGAAGATGGCGAGTCTTCGGATCCAAACTCGTATTGAAGTTGGCGAGTTCTTCGGATCCAAACTCGTGTGTACTATTTGATTAAATAGTGGATTTAAGCCGAAGAGAGTTCCGGGACTGGATTGCCTCAAGCGAGGATACCAGGATACATCTTGTGTTTGATCTTCCTACTCTTTACTTTTATTTGTCATATATTGCTTCTATTGCTCTAGTTTTATTTTATCTCTCTATTCACCCCCCCCCTCTAGGGTTCTACATGTCCATCCTTTGTGCCCAAGGGTCCACTTCAGGAGCTTCTTCAATGTCATCTTCATCATCTTCCGAAAATTCGGCAGACACCATGTTATAAGATACTATTACCCTATGAACATGACCAATGCTGGTATCAGAATCCCATGAGATAGAATCAGAAGAGTTAGATCGTTCTTCTTCATCAGATTCAGAAGGTTCCGGAGTTGGAAGTGGTAAAGCATAACCTAGTCCTCGTTTCGTTTTACTATGGTATTATTGTGATTTTCCTTTTGGAACAACAATACGAAGAGGCGTTCGCCTCCCTTTACCGTTGTTAAGTCCTGTTTTGAAATCATAGCCCATTTTACGGATGATTACTTTGGATTGTGGACTATAGCGGCGTAATTGTAGCCTTCCTGTATCATCTCTATTATCGTTATAGAGCCTAATTTTTGGTTCCTCTCTTTTGTTGAATAATATAGGCTTTTCATCTTTCTTTCGAGACGGTACTAAGAAGTACGACTCTTGTATTGAATCCAGTGATACCACATTTCGCAGAGATGATACAACTTCTATTATAAGTGGTTTAAACTATCTAACATATCCAAATAACACTGAGTATAATAAGAGACATCAGTATACTGCAAATGAGATGCTTTATTGATTTTTACACCATCATTTACAACAGAAACTTTAGCCTTAGCAGGCTTAGTCAGATTGATGACAAGCAGGGGAGAAGAAGAACGAGAAGGAGGAGGGGGCTTCCTACGACAAAGGTCGATTACAAGTGGTTCGGAAGAGGTGAGCTCCCTTTGTTCCTGACTACCACCCTTAGGCTGCTTCTCATGGAAAGGACGATAGATAGTCAGTGGTTTGGAAGACTGAGGACAGGAGGTACGTCCTTTGACCGGGATTACCAGAGTATCATTCGATATATTTTTCTGTTCTTCATCTGTGTCCATTGCTAGTAGCACCTTCATGAATTCCTCCTTGTACATGCGAGAATCGTTGCAGTATGCTTCAACTCCTTTGAAAGGATTCAGATTTGCAACCTCTTCTTGGACTTCTCCATTACCATCCACATATTTGAAACATTGGTGGAGAGTAAAAGGTACAATATTGTGTTCATGGAGGAATGGCCTTCCTAACAAAGCATTGTATGAGCCATGATTGTCAATAACATAGAAAGTTACCTTTGTACGAAGATTGCCAATTTGAAGTTTTAGGCGTATCTTCCCCAAAGGTTTACTTCTTCCATGATTAAACCCCAAGATGGTAGTGATATTTGTAGAAAGGTTATGTACTGGGATCTTCAAGGCATCTAGCAGAGACTTCGGCATGATGCTAAGTGCGGACCCTGGGTCAATCAAAATGCGATCGACTTTCATGGTGTCCACATACCCCGTGAAATAGAGAGGACGATCATAAAGATTGTTTTCTAACAACATGTCATCTTGTGTAAAAGTAATTTTGGGCATTAATTCAAATACACTATGACAATGTGCACAGCTGACTGGCTCCTTTTCAGGCTTCTTGAGAAGAGTAAGACAAACGTCAGCCTGTATCAAGGTTTCACTTAACGTCTCTCGAGTTTCTTTTGAGAGACGTAAGAGTTCAAAAATTAACAATATTGCTGGAGTATTGGCCAATTGAGCCAATACGTCAAAGTTATATGGCTTTGCAAGTCCAAGAGACGAGGACTTTTTCAATGCTTTGTCAAAACGAACAGGTTGCTTTCCCTTGTCTGCTGATGTGGGTTTAGGAGGAGTTGGTTCAGCTATCGGCAAGGATGTAGATGGTATATTCTCAGCAGGAGAAGATGATGAAGGAGGAGCATCAGGAGATGGAGCGAGATTCTCTTGATTTTTGGGATATTCCCGAAGATAGGGTTTCCCAGATCTAGTGCCCAATAGAATTTCTTCTTCTGTTACTGGTTCAAAGGATACCATGTTACAGTTCTTAGATTTGGATTTGGAGTGCTTCTTTTACTAAGAAGAGGAAGGCATTTCAAAATCTGCTACAAGATCTGGATGAATCCACATGATTTCTCCTCTGTCAGTCGATAGTGGAACAAGACCTTTATTTTGAGGAGGTGGGAGATTCACGATCTCAAGAGTAGTCCTTGGAATAGGGACAACACCATCTTGTACAAGTTGTGGTAGAAAGTCACCGAATCGTAGAGAAACCACATTAGCGGACATCGTCTTCTCGTCCTACTGCAGAGTAATTGCTCCAGAGTTGACCAACTCCTGGATTTTGCCCTTGAGCACGTAACATGCTCTGGTTGGATGCCCTATAAATCTGTGATAAATACAGTATTTAGGGTGATCGGTTTTACCCACTTATTCTGGCCGTTTTGCCTCTAGCAGTTGAAGCTTATTGCTTTTGATCAAGCAATCAAAGATACTTAAAGTATCATCTTCATCAAAAGAATACTCTTCTTTTGGACGAGGTATCTTCTGTGGTGGTGCTGATGGAGTGGATGCTGTCTGAGTAACAATGACAGCCAAAAATTCCTTACTTTGAGATTGATGGCCAGTGTTTCTTTACCCTTGCGGTTATTCTGGCGATTATTACCGCCTGGTGTAGAATGTTCGTCTTAGTTAGGATGAGTCATCTGAACTCCTAACTGTTTGAACTTTTCGGCACTGACTTCTGCCGCCATGGCATTCATAATGAAAGAAGGCCAATCTTGAAATTGTGTAGATTCCATCCACATACTGATAATAGGCAACAAGTTTGATTTGCAAGTGTCTATTGTTACAGTGGATGGAGTTCCTAAAAGCATTTTGAGTGCCTCTCGGCAGAATCTTTCAATGAAACTCTCCGTAGATTCATTGTACCTTTGTTTAATCTTAATGAGGGCAAACATTGTCATGTCGTTGACTCCCTCATAAAACTGTTCCAAGAATATTTGCTTGAAACCAGCAAAAAAAGTTATACAACCATCAGGCAAGCTATGATACCAGTCGCATGCTGCGCCAGCTTAACAATCGACGAACACTCTGGTAAGGAGAGCATCTTTTGGCTGTAATTGGTCAGTCATCACCTCAAAGTGATTGGTGTACTGACTTGGAGAAGTGCTGCCATCAAACAACATAATGGTCGGAGGCTTGTATTTAGGAGGGAATGGAACCTCCTTCCACTCTGTAGGATATGGTTGCTTTATGCCCAATCTTTATAGACCATCTTTCTGTTTGAAGGCCTCAAACTGAGTGCGTAAGAGTTTCACAGCCTAATTAGCATCCCCTAATGTTTGGGAATTAGTGGGCTGGTTAGAAGTGTTAGGAGGAGGAACATCGTCGTAATTACTACCTCCAGCACCAGACTGACTGGGATCAGCTTGAATTGGCACAGAAGCAACCTGAAGAGGTGGTACCCCTAGACTAACAGGTACAGAAGATGCTATAAGCTCAGGATTTGTACTAGAATTTACAATTGGTGGCACTGTATATTGAGCCACGATTATAGTGTGCATACTTGCAACCATTTCTGTCCTGGTCTTCAATTTGTCTTCCAACGCAACAATTCGTTGCTCCTGACTGGTTGAAGTAGAGGCATCTTGATCTTCCGTAATGGTATATGCTGTCACTTCTCTTGCTGCTATTGATGAGATAGTTTGTTCAGAACTTTTGCTATCTACATTAAACTCTGAAAAGAGTCCTCTCCTACATGAGTGATGGGGAGATCTTTTTGATTAAAGACACCTTGGTTCAAATGTCAATTTTTCGATGTAGTGTATTGAAAGACACCTTCACTGGATGCATGAATCCGATCCAAGTATTGCCGACTGGGATTACGGGATGCATTACGTCTTGGACGTTTCCCACTCCAGTGTCTTGAGAAGTCATATTGACAGAAGCATATAATAGCTCGTTTTCATCATCTATTATATATTCGGGAGTTGAAGCATAGTTCAGACGATCGAAGACAGATCGTCGAGCTGACTGGTAGCAACAGCTGATGACGACTTCATGAAGGCAGTGGCGATCTAAAGAGTGATTTAGAGGTGAGGGAGACATCCCTGTAATTTCCCGTCTTTGTGTAAGACGTTCCCGGAGATCAATTACCACTACAGGACGAGAAGAAGTCGTAGGAACATATTCCTTAATGATGTTAGGAACATATCTCCTATTCTTCTGATGTTTAGTTCCCTGAGTGTATATAGATGTACTCAATTCATTAGCATAAGTGGTTGGGTCCTTCTTTTCAAACTTTGGCTTCTGGTGCAGATTGACCTTTGGCATAGGGTTCTTACGTTTCACCAAAGTTGATACTGGTTGACGCCTATTGAGATAAGCGCGTAAATCAGAAAATTCTTCTCCAGGTGTCTTTGTTTGTGATACCTTCAATTTTCCTTGCTTAGATCTTAAAATTTGCAAGGTGGGAAGATCTTGACCAGACCCCATAGGGGTAGACAAGATGCCACTTTGATCAGTATTCTTTCCGATATCTGAGATCCGAAGACCTCTGTTTAAAGGAATAAAATCTGATATGTCTTCCTCTGGGTCATTGTCACGCCCCAGAACCAGAATACTGGAGAGCGGGGGCAGACACAGCTAGCTACGTAGAATAGACTATGCTGGCACGCAATACGTGAGCGTAAAGGGGGACACTATGTAGGCACGTTAAAACGTGCACGTAAAAGGGTAACATTACGCATGCACGTTAAAACATGTGCGTAAAAGGGCTCGTCTTCTTCCCAAGGCCGAGACAAGCAGCCATGGGTCTCAAAACTCAAGAAACCCCATCTCGGCCAAGACTCGATGAAACCAACTTGTGTAAAATCGAAATTCCTACTACATGGAACTCTCAATCTCCGAAAATAACCAAGTTAGTAGATCAAAACCATGAAGACTCGAAAATACAACAACTTAGATCTACATGAAATGAACCATGGAAATTAAAAATGCCAAGTACTAAAGTGTCTTAGAATCTCGTAAGGATGACAATAGAACAACAAAAATTGAGTTCCTCCATGAAGGAAGTTGCACTTGCCTAAGCTCTTGGTAGGTGGAGAGAGTTAATGGAGGAAGAAGAAGAGTAAATGAAGAAGTGAATGAAGAGAGAGAAGGGTTGTTGGATTAATAAATGGAAGATGGTGGTAGGTAGGGGTTTGCATGCTAACCCAAACCGAACCCAACCAAGCTGAACCCAACCAAACTCGATGCATGCCAAGGCCAAGATAAACCACACAAACCAGGAAATGCTAACCAATCCATGCCAAATACGAAACCCAAGACTAGCCAGCCAGGATAAGTCGAAATACGGGTCCGAGATACGTACATGTATACTAAAATACGTATAACAAAATCCGAGGGTGACAACTCTACCCACCTTAAAAGAATTATGTCCTTAGAATTTAATCAAGAGGCTAGAGATGTCGAGCAAGCTATACTAATCACAAGCAAGTTATAACTAGGAAATCAATCAAGCAATCATTCATGCAAGCAAGAAATTAAGGCATAAGGCATAAGAAAGACATTATAACTTATGAATCAAACAGGTCGGGATATCGTGATCGGATATCATCCTCACGCTCCTATGTTGACTCACTCCAAGAGTGATGACCCCAAACAACACGGACTAACTTGATAGTCTTGTTCTTGAGTATCTTCTCTCTTCGGTCCAATATGGATACGGGTCTCTCCTCATACGAAAGGTTGGTACCAACAACCAATTCCGAATGATCAAGATCATGACTCGGATTCGGGTATACCGTCGCAATTGGGATATATGGAAGACATCATGCACCTCAAGTAACGACGATGAAAGAGCGAGACGATAGGACACATCACCTACTCGCTCCAGAATATCGAACGGCCTTATATATCTAGGACTAAACTTTTCTCATACACGGAAAAGAATGACGCTACGAGTGGGCGAGATCCTAAGGAATACATGGTCGCCGACAAAAAATTCAAGGAGGTGCCGATGGAAATCGGCCCAATAACGCTGGCGATCTTACAAAACTCGAAGATGATCCCTAACTTGCCTGACCACCTCAATAGTCCAGGTAACCATCTATGGACCAAGCATCTGACTCTCGCCTATATCATCCCATGACAACAGGGATCTGCACTTTCTGCCATACAATGCCTCAAAAGGTGCCATCTGGATACTGGCATAAAAATTGTTATTATAGGAGAACTCCACAAGATGCAGGTGATCTTCCAACGAACCACCGAAGTCGAGTGTACATGATCGCAACATATCTTCAAGAGTCTGGATCGTGCGTTCTGACTGACCATCGGTCTGCGGATGGTAAGCTGAACTAAACTTGAGACGAGTCCCCAAACCATTCTGAAGACTCTACCAAAAGTGCGATGTGAATCTCGAATCTCTGTCAGATACAATACTGACCGGTACTCCATGCAACCTGACTATCTATCTAAGGTACATCTCTGCTAGCTGATCCGTCGACTGACCGACCCTGAAAGGTAGAAAATGAGCTACCTTGGTGAGCCTGTCGACTATAACCCAGAAAACGTCCTTCCCGCCTGGGGATCTAGGTAATCCAGTTACAAAATCTATGGTAATGTGCTCCCATTTCCATTCTGGGATCGGCAAGGGTTGAAGAAGTCCAGCCGGTCTTTGATATTGAGCTTTAACTTGTTGGCAAACTAAACATCGAGAGACAAACTGGGCTATCTCCTTCTTCATGCCATTCCACCAAGAATGCTACCGGATATCACGATACATCTTCGTACAGCCCGGATGAATCGAACACTGAGAACTGTGAGCTTTTGCCATGACCTCATGTCTGATATCACCACTAGGTACATAAAGATGCCTCCCATGTCGAAGTGTACCGTCCTCATGGATACATAACTCTGGTCTTCGCCCTGCTACACATTCTGCGCTAAGCCGCAGATGCTTAGAATCTGCGGACTGAGCCAACTTGATCCTCTCAACTATACTGGACTGAACTTGCATACTGGCCATCAATGCCACATTGGTAGGAAGGACAACTTCTATACCCATCTTCTGAAGATCTGCTAACAACTCCGGTTGTGCTGTTAGAAAATAAACTCTGGCTCTCCTGCTTAATTCATCTACAACAACGTTGGCCTTTCCAGGATGATACTGCAGGTTGATGTCATAATCCACAAGTAGCTCTAGCCATCTCCTCTGACGCATGTTAATATCCTTCTGGGTAAACACATACTTCAGGCTCTTGTGGTCGGTGAAAATCTCCACCATATTTCCATACAAATAATGCCTCCACAACTTAAGTACAAACAATACTGCTGCCAGTTCCAAGTCGTGGGTCGGGTAATTCCTCTCATGATCACGAAGTTGACATGATGCATAAGCTATTACCTTCCCATGCTGCATTGAAACACATCCTAAACCTCTGCCTAAAGTATCACAATACACTAAAAATCCCTCGGTCCCATCTGGAAGCGTAAGAATTGGTGCCGTCATCAATCCTCGCTTCAACTTCTCAAAAGAATCCTAACATTCTGCTGTACAAGCAAACTGCACATCCTTGCGGGTCAACTGGGTCATAGGTGCTGAAATCCGTACAAAGTCAGAAACAAATTGCCGGTAGTAGCCGGCCAAGCCAAGAAAACTGTGAACTTCTGTAACTGTGCTGGGTACTGGCCATGTCTCAATGGCCATAAACTTCTGGGGATCCACTTCTACTCCACCTATGGTGATGATATGACCCAAGTATGAAATACGATCGAGCCAGAACTCGTATTTACTGAACTTCGCATACAACTGGTGCTTTCGGAGAATCTGGAGGACAACTCTGAGATGCAGCTCATGCTCTGTTTCACTCTTACTGTAGACCAGGATGTCGTCTATGAACACAATCATGAACTGATCCAAATAAGGCATGAAAATACGATTCATGAGGTCCATGAATACAGCCGGCGCATTGGTTGCTCCAAATGACATAACAAGGAACTCCCAATGCCCATACCTGGATCTAAATGCCATCTTCGGGATGTCCTGCTCTCTGACTCTGATCTGGTGGTATCCTGACCGTAAGTCAACCTTCGAAAATACGGACGCCCCTTTGAGTTGATCAAACAAGTCATCTATCCTCGGGAGAGGATATCTGTTCTTGATTGTCATTGAGTTCAAGGTACGATAGTCAACACATAATCTGGACGTACCATCCTTCTTTTTCATAAGAAGTATCGGGGTTCCCCAGGGCGATCCACTAGTGTCACGACCCGCACCCTAGAATAAGGGCACGTGACGTGGGTACGTCCAACCTACGCCGCAGTATCGGCGGTAGAACACTGTCCTAGGTCATAACTTCTAACAGATAAGGGTAATATACAGTTATACTCCCCGAATGGGGGTAACATAACAGAATATAACTCAACCACATCTAGGATAGAACAGGAATGAGATAGAAAGATAAAGATAGATAACATCCAGGAATGTAACATCACAGAGATACAATCCAGAATTCTAAGTGACTAAAATAAATACATATCTCAGAAATATCCCAGAATCTAACTACAGTGATCCAGAAAGTAAAGACAACCCTAATCTAAAGAAGTATCATCCACTGCTAGCAGGTCCAAGTCACTAGTGATGTCTAATGCTGCACCAAGAGGGATAGACACCAGAGCCTCATCATTCACTGTAAAATTTTCAACAGGTCCAGTCAGCACATGAGCGAGTATAGTACATCTCAACAAATCATAACCGGTTAGGAAATATAAACATGCTAGAGAGTAAGATACAGGATCTGAAGAAATAATATGATAAAAAGAGAGAGACTGTAAGTAAATAGCTACAATATATAGAGGACTAACAGTGCTAGTAATTCAGAGCACAAGATGGTTATGTAGACGGCACGATGTTATACACGAGTAATCTACAGAGGTTGTACACGAGTAATCTAATGGGTTGAATACATAACCACTTCTACTCCCCCGCCCCAATCAATACACAAGGATCTAGTTATGTTATTGCACACGAAGTATAGTCGCACACGAGATCATGTGAATACATGAGTATACACGATTTCACACGATTTGTACATAAATATCACGAATACAAGGAGTACACGATGCTCACGATAAAGTACACGAACATGAATACCCGATGTATCCGCTAAGGGGATAACATCGCACAACAAGATCCATATAGTACTAATCCGTGTTTTCAATGTGTCAACATCATGTAAAGTAATCTAAAGCAGGAATATAATCCGAAACAAGATATGAAATGATCAGAGAATGTACTCGCCTATAACCCGAGAATCTGGAGAATATATACTGTCTGAGGAGTGGTGTCTGGCTCCTATTAGAACAGCACAAGTCACAACAAGTCCAGAATGGTAATAAGATGCACTACAATGTATTCTACATGAATCTAGGTCAATCTAGACCAAAGTCAACTCTTGGTCAACTCTGGTCAACCCTAGAAGTCAAACTAGGTCAACCAGGTCAAACCTAAGTCAAACAAGTCTATACTAGTCTAACTAGTCTATTCTGACCACACAAGTCTAACTAGACTCTAAACTGACAAGTAGATACATCCATAGGCTAAGAGCCTAGGCTAGCCATTAGGCAATACCATGCCTAAACCAACCTATAATCACATATCACATGTCAATCTATAAGCTTAAAATATAATACACACATTAATATATTATACAATCTAATATAGAATTATACCTAACATATAGGCTACATATATGTATTCATTTGGGAAAGCCAACATGTGTGTGTGTGCATAGAGTGCCACACATATATGCTAATGTGTGTGTGTGTGTCATGAGTGAAGTGAGGTGTCAAGAGAGTTGTGTGTGTCTATTAGTGAAACATGAGAGTGGGTGCCATGTGAGAAAGTGTGTGAGAGAGTGGCAGGTCACATGAATGTGTGCTAACAGGAAAAAAATAGAAAACATGATATGACAGTGAACTAACTATAGTGTAAACTGGAAATCAGTGGCATGACATGAGGGTGTGGATTCTTGACTTGTGCAAGAGTGTACATGAGGTAGCAGTAAAGTGACAGGTTAATAAGTTGTGTGTTAGGCTATATAAAACTGTGGCATGTTAGGAAAACAGGAATTTAATGCCCAGAATTTAGTTCTCAAGTAGGGGAACCAACTCTCAGTTCATAGGCAACAGTAGGCAGGACCAACTCAGTCCTATTTACAGTTAAAGGAAAATGCAATCCACAGCTCATTAGGGAAGGGATTTCAGTCTCAGGTCTAGGGAAACATTTAATACAGTTTTCAAGAAAAAGGGAATTCAGTTCAATTCTAACTAAGAAACCATTCTCAAATTTTAGGAAAACTGGAAACAAAGAGTGATACATATATAGAGAAAAGGAAATCAGTCCATGATATACGAGAGTCAATTCTCAAGTATCAGTTCACAGTGAACAAAAACTCAGGTTGGAATGGTAGGAAAACAAATTCAGGTTCTAGATAACCTTTCCCCCCCATTTAAACACTGAAACTACAATACAAAGCATGGGAGTCACATTAACTCATCCAATTCAGTTTACAGGGAAGAAGGAAACTAATCTCAGGTTTTCATAGGAATGAAATAACAGGTTTGTAGGAAACCAGTTCATGATATTCAGAAACTCCATTCAAAGTAAACCAGTATTCAAAAAAGGGAAGAAATCAATGTATCAGCCAACAGGAATTTCGAAATCCAATCCAATGACTAAATTCTCATTAACACACCCAAGCCCAAATTCAAATTGTAAAATTAAGCTAACATGACCAACCAATCATGTGGGAACACATTTAACAGTGAAGAATCATCACGAAAACTAGAATTTAAATGTTAGGAATGGAAATTACTAAGTATCAGTCAATTACAATTCAAAGTTTAACCCAATTGTTAAAACCCTATTTTATTAACCAAGAGCCCAAATCGAATTGAATATTTCATTAATATGGACTAACAATCATGTAGGAGAAGTTTATAGTTGAAATATCAAATAGGAACTGGAATTTAATATTTCAGAATACATGAAAAACCCAGTATCAAAACAGTATCAATTTAACATGCCATTTAACCATTCGAATCCACAATTCCTCATTAAAACCTAAATTAATATGTAAATTAATCAATCATAGATAATACATCATGATTAGGATCTAAACCACAATTAAAATCATGAACTAAAACTAATTAAAACTGAAACAAAACAGGGAAACAAAACTGGCACACTGAACCACACACTGTACACACAGTGCACGTGCAATATCGTGTCTGACACGACACAAGGGCTCGAACCACTTGACACACGTGATGTCAGTGGTCGCCCCTTAGTATGTGTCAAATATTTCGTGTCTTCGTGTCGTGTCCTGCGCGCAATTGCACCCGAGTAGCAGGACAGCTACAGTGCCCGTGCACGCGCGCGCGTGTCAGCGTGTTCCCGTGTCCCCCATGGCCCGACACGACACGAAAACCACACCAAGACACTAGAAACCTATAAGCAAGACCAAAACCTTAATCTATAATCAAAAACATTTCTAAAACTCAACCGAAATGTCCTTTGGGGCATTTCGTCGAACACATGCACCATGTCACTGATACGTGTCCAAATAGGACACGAATTGGACACAAAACTTAGGGTTAGCTATTTCTACAGCTAGGTTAGGGCTAGGGCATCCTAGTAATGATTTTTAACATAATTTAAATGCAATAGAAGGAGATATACCTATAGGTGAACAATGGTTCAAAATCCCTAAATGGGAAGAGCTCCACAAACTACCAAACTTCCTCAAATTGTGTGTTCCCTGAAAATACTCATCAACAACAGCAAGAATACCAACAATAGGTCCTAATGCAATTTGTTTGAAGGAATTTGGAGGAGAAATGGATTTTCTAAGGATTTACAAAGATGGGGACTCACCTCTTCCAAATGGCAAAGTTTCCTAAAGAGGCAACCCTAATTTTAGGACCATATAACTAGGGGGGCTGACCATAGTGGGCTGGTCAGATTTTCTAGGGTTAGGGCATGGTTCAATGGGTGTGGGCTATGGGCCATTAAGCCTATTAGTCATAAAATGACTTGTGACTTCACAAGCCATTCCTAATCAAACTAGCTCCTATTTTCACCAAACTAATACCAATGAGTTAATCCTCATCAACTTAAGTCAACCTAGTTTCTCAAATCCTAAACACTTAGTCATGACCTAGGTTAGCCACTAGGTTAATCTACAAGGTCAACATAAGTCAAAGTCACTAAACCACCAAAATCAATTATACTAAAAATCTCTAAAAATCATATTAATTCCAATAAATCTAAATAATACATAATAATTCCAAATAATTCTCAAAATTTTAAAAATACCCTCATTTGGAAAACTGGGTGTTACAACTAGCACGGATGAATCCCTTGGTCCTGAGTTCTTCAATCATCTTACACAAGATTTCCAATTCTGACGGTGCCATCCGGTAGACTCTCTCTGACATTAGTGTTGTTTCGGGGATCAAGTCTATGGTGAACTCGATCTCTCTCTCTAGTGGCATACCTGGAAGCTCCTCGGGAAAAACATCAAAAAACTCTTCTACAACTCTGGAAAATTAAACTACCGCTGTAACTGCCATCCGAAATACTGGAGAAGAAGGTTCTATACCGCATCGAAAGAATAAAAACTCTGGCTCACCAGGAATACTAAAAATAATCTTGCCGATATGGCAATCTATTCTAGCATACTGGTCCCTCAACCAATCCATCCCAAAGACCACGTCATAATCGGCCATCGAGAATTCTATCAACCTAGCGGAAAACTCTCTACCACTATCTATGATCCGACACAAGGAAAATACTTTATCTACTCCCACAAGTCCGTTACCAGTAAGTATATTGAGCCTTACTGATAATGACTCGGGTTCCAGTCCTATCCATGTCGCAAATTGTGCAGACATAAATAAATACGATGCACCAGAATCAAATAACGCTAATGCTGGAATAGAGTTAACGAGAATAGTACCTGCCACTACCTCACCTGATGCTAACTCCTCCTCCACGGTCAAAGCCATCACTTGACCTTGCCCTCTGGGTGCTGGTCCCCTCGGCTGGAAACCTCTCTAGCGGTTTTGAATCTGAGCTTGGACTTGTGCATACTGTTGGGGGTTCTGCTATTAAAATGCTTGGGCCTGAGGCGGCAAGGGCCTCGGGAACGAGTGCTGTTGCTGCTGCTGAACTGGTACTGGGGCTGCCCCCCTAACCTGTAGTGCCCCATCCCGCTCAGTCAATCGGAGGAATCGAAATGCCGACGACGTTCAGACTTAGCCTTGCAACGGCTGCTCAAAGACATCGCTCGGTCGAGGCGACCGCTCGTTCAGGTGGGGTAGTTTCGGTGAACTTGCCTCATCTTAGCCTTCACATAATAAATCGCATGTTTTCAACTTGCACAAGTAGGCTTGATAATAAAAGAGACAAATCCACATAGATAAGGGAATAATCCCGATGGGTCGAATTGAGTTAGAATATGGAAAGGTCCAACGGTCGGCTTAGAATTAGTGTACGACGTGCTTTGAAAATGACACTCGGTTCTTTGTCCCGCGACTTGGAAGAAGGAAAAGTTGGTCTTCGCCAAAGGCTAAGAGTTAGCCAAATTTATAGGCGTCGCCCGCATAAATACTTCATAAAGCATGCACGGTCTCTTCGCCCAAGGAGTGTCATAGCCTCTGCTCGTCGACAGATTAAGTTGTATTGTACAGCTTGTGGCATAAGTCTAGGCACCCCAAATAGCTTGGTTGTTCAAAGTCGAACGCGTGCAAGGCACGTTCCCACGACGCAAAGCTTGACGCAGCCTTTGCTCGTCAAGTTGTTGCAAAGTAAGTTAGGCAAGTTACGTTAAGCTATCAGGAGTAGTAGCAGGCACGACCCTTTAAGTTCTACAGCTGGATATAACCACATAGTCTCACGATCGTAAGGC
This sequence comes from Iris pallida, assembly GCA_029216955.1. Taxonomy (NCBI): domain Eukaryota; kingdom Viridiplantae; phylum Streptophyta; class Magnoliopsida; order Asparagales; family Iridaceae; genus Iris; species Iris pallida. The sequence continues at coordinate 76,275 of JANAVB010016885.1, read as the reverse complement.
CTATCATATAGAGTATGACTTGGGCGGTGGTATCACATAGAGTTTCTAGTTGGTTTAAGACACGATGGCACGGACTTAGTATTTTAAGGCACGGGCCACAGTTGATTCATTGAGTTTGGAAAGTGTCTCAATAGTTGTTCTTGAGTTGAGTAAAATGATAGGGCAAGAAAGAAGAATGCTCATGACTGGGTCGTTGAGGCAAGAAAGAAGAATGCCTACGACTGGGTCGTTGAGGCAAGAAAGTAGAATGCTCGCGACTGGGTCGTCGAGGCAAGGTCTCAGATGTGAGAAGTGTTAAACTTAGCCCTAAAAGAGATGGTAACACTAGAAGTAGATTGACTGCGTAAGACTTCAGTTCGAGTCGAGTCTTGCATGGTCATTGGATAACTTGTATAAGGTAAAATAAACTGTTTCTCGAACGACGACACAGGCGGCCTATGGGAACCGTTGCGATTGAGACATTTATAGCTGTGCTGGATGACCGTACGGGTTAGCGGGAACTTACAGCAGAGCTAGCTACTCATGCTGGCAAGGAGCATCCGTCTAATCAAAAGCTCAAAGGGAGTCCATTATAGCGCTGGGCTCTAGTGACTAGTTCATATAGATGAGTCGACATGGGCGGCGATCCACGTGTATGCCTTTAGATTGAGTCGAGTATTGAGTGTAGTATATCAAGGAAGTTGAGTTGAATGTGTGTGTACAGTTGGAACACAAAATATTAGGCCTAAGATTTGGCTGCAACGTAGGCGACGTGCTTCGGCACGAGATGTGGCATCGAGTCTTATGTTGTCGGCATATAAGTTACATAGTTTGGATGTGAGTTGTCTTGAGTTTAAGTCAGGAAACGCCGCAAGGCAAAGTTGGTTGAGTGACATTTAGTTCACAAGTCTTGATTGGGTCGGATGATGATTTAGTAGCAAAGGACCGCGAGGCGGCAAGGGCCGCGAGGCGGCGATATGATTGAGTCTCATTTGAGTTGCGGGCACGGACTCAACAAGGATTTATAGCACCGTTACACAGAAATATAGTCTTATCGCGTAGTTGCGTCTCTGATTTTAAGCCGTAAGGCAAGCACGACTTGATAGGTTAACGTTGTTGAGTTAATGTTGCATTACAAGCAAGAAATGGTCTTGAGACACAAAATTGGCCAAGGCGTCTGTCCTAAAACCGATCCTAAGGAAAGAGTAGAAAGACAATCATAAAAGGGACTATGTTACACACAAAGTAAATTAACGTGTTAGTTTTGTATGGGTGGGCGAGGAGCTCATTCCACCAGTACAGTTGAGTACTAACACCCACATAGTTTACATGTGCAGGCACAGGTGGAAGCTCGTGGCGCAGAGCTTGCTAGGATGTGTCGAGGTACGGAGTTCATTATCGATTTGAAGCGTGCGGTCGCATGGAGTAAAAACTTATACGGGACAGAATGTATGGGCGTCGCCTTCCAAAGCATCCGCTTGCTCAAGACATGTATTGAGAGATGAGAGAGAGCTGAGTGACTTGTAATGTGAGCTTGAGTGAACTTGAGAGACTTGTAATCTTGGCCTTGCGCCCCATTGTAATCTTTGTTTCAATATCAATAAAAGAGTGTTTTGCAATGACTTGTATTTTGCTTAAAATTCCACTGCTATTATTCAATGTCTCTGCTTGGGACTTCTGTGCGACGACCCCGTCGCATCCGCTGAAATTGGCTGTTATGGAACCCTCCTTGCACGAGCGCAACCTAGGCTCGTGCAGCAGCACGACTTAGGGAGGACGATCGCTCCTAGGGGAGCGGGGCGTGACATAATGGTATCAGAGCACGGCTTTACGTCCTTGGACTACCGATTGAATTCTTTAATTCTGTTGTTTTCGCAAACTCTGAATTGTTGCTTCCACAAAGTTGCTATCGTTGGTGCGCTCTCTCTCAAATGTCCCAAGGATGTCCATACAATAAGTCTATCTATTTTGAAAAATATAGGAGAACAGTTTTTGACAACAAAATAAAAAGATGGTTCACGTAAGCACAGTTGGCTAAGTCGGGCTGGGCATATACACCAAAGTTGCGTCGACCTTAGAAAAGTCGAGTGCGGGAATTGAATAGTGTTGAACAATAATGAGTTGAACTCGATTAAGTAAAGTGAGATAACTATCGATAGGGGTGCTATCGAGCAACGATAACGTCGATGCGATATAGATGAGCGTGCTTGGAAGTAGAGGAATGGTTCGAACGGGATTCGAAGAACTCGATTTTAATTCGAATAATAGTTTTAAGGATTTATTGAATGACTTCATTCCTGAGTGGTGTATGCGATAGTCTCAGGAATATCGATCGATCGATTGAGGATGTGGGGTGTCGATAAGTCTATCAGCAAGCGTCGCGTGGATGCAAAGCCTTAGATTGAATATGATTGAGCAAAATATAGTCTTGAAGATTTTGATGAGTCGATTCGAACAACTTAGAAATTGATGCACACGGAACGTGCACGGGATTGAGGATTATGCGAAGTATGAAACACGAGAATGATTGAGTAGATAAATCAAAGCGAGGAAAAGTTAAGGTGTAGCGAACGGATGACTTGATAAAAGAAATTGATAGGTGGATCGTATAGAGAAAATTAGCACGATGGGAAGATAGCGTGCATGAAAAGTTGAATTTTGAAGTTATGCAATGACTCTAAGGATTGGATTGAATATTGCTCGATGATTTGAGTTAGTAAAGGGATGATGCGAATTGAGGAAATACATTGGTCGATGACTTAAGATAAAGGGATGAACGAATACGCAAATTTGTGTTTAAGAAATTTGATGTTGTGAATGATTCGAGGGATAATGATCGAACTTGAATTGAATGTCGAGGAGATTATCCAGTCGAACGATGGCATCGTTCGTACGACTTGAAATTGGTTACAAAGAAAGATCGTCAGGTTACGCATATCGTCGATGGTATTGAGGCATATCAAAGATCGATATGCGATAACTCGGGGGTACTCTAACTCGGCGAATACCGATCGTACAAGTGTTATTGTTCGGTTGGATGCTATACTTAGGATTTGATTGAGACGAATGTTGGATGAAAATAGAAGTATCTTGATGGTTACACGGATAACCACAGCGTCGACATTCTTGTCTTGTGCGAGCGCAACTCCAGCCTCGTACATACGTCGCGTCAGATTTGGGGCAATCGTTCTGCGTGAGCGTTGACATGGTGATTCATGTCGCAGGAAGTATCGAACTCAGAAATTCAGGACGTGACAAATTTGAAAGTCTTGACTTGTCGATTTGATGCGAAAGAAAATTTAAGGATTTTAGGACTTGCGATTGATGAATAAAATAAACTTGAGGATTGAGTAGGTCCAATCCGCGCATCGAGAATGAATTAGTCTAGACTCGAACAAGAGTTACGTCCCGATGAGGATGATTATCCCCCGGAAACATGCATGGTGATTCATGCCCACCGTGGATAATCTGACTCGCGTGAGATCGGGGCACAACGTATTGTTAAGTCAGATGACCTTGTGATCGATTTCGTGAATTGGGATAAATGACTTAGGGAGTATGGAATGTGAATTATAGTTTAGCAATGAATTATGTCATAGCGTGCTTGACTTGGAAGGATTGATAGGCGTATTAGGTCAAACATGTTCGAATAAATAGACTATATGAAATGGCTTAATGAACGAAGTGATATTGATATATCAAAGAATTTGTTGAAATGCAAGTTATCGTAGGATGGCTTTGTTGTATGACTCGGACCCCGTGCGACGAATGTTGGGATGTGTGTAGGAAATCGATGCTCGATGTTTAAAAATCAGAGTGATACGAGCTTGGGTACAAAATCCCGTACTATCAATTTGGTTTGACCTTAGGATGGGGTCAGTGTTGATATTGTTGTTTGGGAACTATAATTCCAATGCTGACGGAAAGACATAGCCTAGCGGTTAGGCAGACGTCCGAGTACGAAGTGGTAGGATTTGTGGAGGCACCACTCGCGAGTAACGGTTGACATGCATGTATATCAGGGACGCTTAAATATGTGCACGATCCAACTCGAGTGGTGATGGCGGGATTTGCTATCATGAGGCCTGGCTGAAATACATGTATTTTAGGGATGCCTAAAATATGTGCACGATCCAACCAAGTGATACGTTGAATTCAAGTGAAACTTGAGGAACGGGAGAGTGTCGAGGATTTTGAAATCGTGAGTTGTGAAGAAAGGATTGATGGTAGCATGAGCGTGGCTCAGATTGGAGAAATGCATAGGAGTTGTGCGTGCGAGAGTCCTTGAATGTTGAGTAAAGTAATAAGGCGATAAGTGAACTCAGTTAGTTTCGAGGACAAAACTTTTTTGAGTGGTGTATGATGTAGTGCCCCGTCCCGCTCAGTCAATCGGAGGAATCGAAACGCCGACGGCGTTCGGACTTAGCCTTGCAATGGCTGCTCGAAGACATCACTCGGTCGAGGTGACCGCTTGCTCAGGTGGGGTAGTTTCGGTGAACTTGCCTCATCTTAGCTTCACATAATAAATCGCATGTTTTCAACTTGCACAAGTAGGCTTGATAATAAAAGAGACAAATCCATATAGATAAGGGAATAATCTCGATGGATCGAATTGAGTTAGAATATGGAAAGGTCCAACGGTCGGCTTAGAATTGGTGTACGGCGTGCTTTGAAAATGACACTCGGTCCTTCGTCCCGTGGCTTGGAAGAAGGAAAAGTTGGTCTTCGCCAAAAGCTAAGAGTTAGCCAAATTCATAGGCGTCGCCCGTATAAATGCTTCATAAAGCATGCACGATCTCTTCGCCCAAGGCATGTCATAGCCTCTGTTCGCCGACTGGTTAAGTTGTATTGCACGGCTTGTGGCATAAGTCTAGGCACCCCAAATAACTTGGTTGTTCAAAGTCGAAGGCGTGCAAGGCACGGTCCCACGACGCAAAGCTTGACGCAGCCTTTGCTCGTCAAGTTGTTGCAAAGTAAGTTAGGCAAGTTACGTTAAGCTATCAGGAGTAGTGGGAGGCACGGCCCTATGAGTTCTACGGCTGGGTATAACCATATAGTCTCACGATCGTAAGGCCCGTCATATAAAGTATGACTTGGGCGGTGGTGTCACATAGAGTTTCAAGTTGGTTTAAGACACGATTGCACGGATTTAGTATTTTAAGGCACGGGCCACGGTTGATTCATTGAGTTTGGAAAGTGTCCCAATAGTTGTTCTTGAGTTGAGTGAAATGATAGGGCAAGAAAGAAGAATGCTTACGACTGGGTCGTTGAGGCAAGAAAGAAGAATGCTCACGACTGGGTCGTTGAGGCAAGAAAGTAGAATGCTCGCGACTGGGTCGTCGAGGCAAGGTCTCAGATGTGAGAAGTGTTGAACTTAGTCCTAAAAGAGATGGTAACACTAGAAGTCGATTGACTGTGTGAGACGTCAGTTCGAGTCGAGTCTTTTATGGTCATTGGACAACTTGTACAAGGTAAAATAAACTGTTTCTCGAACGGCGACCCAGACGGCCCATAGGAACCGTTGCGATTGAGACATTCGTAGCTGTGCTGGATGACCGCACGGGTTAGCGGGGACTTGCAGTGAAGCTTGCCACTCTGCTGGCAAGGAGCGTCCGTCTAATCAAAAGCTCAAAGGGAGTCCATTATGGCACTTGACGCTAGTGACTAGTTCATATAGATGAGTCGGCACGGGCGGCGATCCACGTGTATGCCTTTGGATTGAGTCAAATATTGAGTGTAGTATATCAAGGAAGTTGAGTTGAATGTGTGTGTACAGATGGAACACAAAATGTTGGGCCTAAGATTTGGCTACAACGTAGGCGACGTGCTTCGGCACGAGATGTGGCGTCGAGTCTTATGTTGTCGGCATATATGTTGCATAGTTTGGATGTGAGTTTTCTTGAGTTTAAGTCAGGAAACACCGCAAGGCAAAGTTGGTCGAGTAATATTTAGTTCACAAGTCTTGATTGGGTCGGATGATGATTTAGAAGTAAAGGGCCGCGAGGCGGCGATATGATTGAGTCTCATTTGAGTTGCGAAGCACGACCTCAACATGGACTTATAGCATGGTCATACGGGAATGGAGTCTTATCGTGTAGTTGCGTCTCTGATTTTAAGCCGTAAGGCAAGCACGACTTGATAGGTTAACGTTGTTGTGTTAATGTTGCGTTGCATGCACGAAATGATCTTGAGACACAAAATAGGCCAAGGCGTCTGTCCTAAAACAGATCCTAAGGAAAGAGTAGAAAGACAATCATAAAAGGGACTATATTACACACAAAGTAAATAAACATGTTGGTTTTGTATGGGTGGGCAAGGATCTCATTTCACCAGTACAGTTGAGTATTGACACCCATATAGTTTACTTGTGCAGGCACAGGTAGAAGCTCGTGGCGCGGAGCTCGCTTGGATGCGTCGAGGCACAGAGTTCCTTGGCGATTTGAAGCATACGGCCGCATGGAGTAAAGACTTATACGAGACATAATGTATGGGCGTCGCCTTCCAAAGCATCTGCTGGCTCAAGACATGTATTGGGAGATGAGAGAGAGTTGAGTGACTTGTAATATGAGCTTGAGAGACTTGTAATCTTGGCCTTGCGCCCTATTGTAACCTTTGTTTCAATATCAATAAAAGAGTGTTTTGCAATGACTTATATTTTGCTTCAAATTCTGCTGCTATTATTCAATGTCTCTGCTTGGGACTTCTGTGCGACGACCCCGTCGCAGCCGCTGAAATCGGCCATTATGGAATCCTCCTTGCACGAGCGCAACCTAGGCTCGTGCAACATCACGCCTTAGCGAGGACGATCGCTCCTACGAGAGCGGGTCATGACATAATTGTATCAGAGCACGGATTTACGTCTTTGGACTACCGATTGAATTCTTTAACTCTGTTGTTTTCGCAAACTCTGAATTGTTGCTTCCACAAAGTTGCTATCGTTGGTGCGCTCTCTCTCAAATCTCCCAAGGATGTCCATACAATAAGTCTACCTATTTTGAAAAACATATGAGAACAGTTTTTGACAACAAAATAAAAAGATGGTTCGCGTAAGCACGGTTGGCTAAGTCGGGTTGGGCATAAACACCAAAGTTGCGTCGACCTTAGAAAAGTCGAGTGCGGGAATTGAATAGTGTCGAACAATAATGAGTTGAACTCGATTGAGTAAAGTGAGATGACTATCGATAGGGGTGCTATCGAGCAACGATAACGTCGATGCGATATAGATGAGCGTGCTTGGAAGTAGAGGAATGGTTCGAACGGGATTTGAAGAAGTTGATTTTGATTTGAATGATAGTTTTAAGGATTTGTTTAATGACTTCATTCCTGAGTGGTGTATGCGATAGTCTAAGAAATGTCGATCGATCGATTGAGGATGTGGGGTGTCGATGAGTCTATCAGCAAGCGTCGCATGGATGCAAAGCCTTAGATTGAATATGATTGATCAAAATATAGTCTTAAAGATTTTGATGAGTCGATTCGAACAACTTAGAAATTAATGCGCACGGAACGTGCACGGGATTGAGGATTGTGCGAAGTATGAAACACGAGAATGATTGAGTAGATAAATCAAAGCGAAGAAAAATTAATGTGTAGCGAACGGATGACTTGATAAAAGAAATTGATAGGTGGATCGTATAGAGAAAATTAGCACGATGGGAAGATAAAGTGGATGAAAAGTTGAATTTTGAAGTGATGCAATGACTCTAAGGATTGGATTGAATGTTGCTCGATGATTTGAGTTAGTAAAGGGATGATGCGAATTGAGAAAATACGTTGGTCGATGAATTAAGATAAAGGGATGAACGAATACGCAAATTTGGGTTTAAGAAATTTGATATTGTGAATGATTCGTAGGATAACGATCGAACTTGAATTGAATGTCGAGGAGATTATCCAGTCGAACGATGGCATCATTCGCACGACTCAAAATTGGTTACAAAGGAAGATCGTCAGGTTACGCATATCGTCGATGGTATTGAGGCGTATCAAAGATCGATATGCAATAACTCGGGGGTACTCTAACTCGGCAAATAACGATCGTACAAGTGTTATTGTTCGGTTGGATGCTATACTTAGGATTTGATTGAGACGAATGTTGGATGAAAATAGAAGTATCTTGATGGTTATACGGATAACCACAGCATCGACATTCTTGTCATGTGTGAGCGCAACTCCAGCCTCGCACATGCGTCGCATCGGATTTGGGGCGATCGTTCTGTGTGAGCATTGACATGGTGATTCATGTCGCGGGAAGGATCGAACTCAGAAAATCAGGATGCGACAACTTTGAAAGTCTCGACTTATCGGTTTGATGAGAAGAAAAATTTAAGGATGTTAGGACTTGCGATTGATGAATGAAATAAACTTGAGGATTGAGTAGGTCCAATCTGTGCATCGAGAATAAATTACTCTAGACTCGAACAAGAGTTACGTCCCGATGAGGATGATTATCCCACGGAAGCATGCATGGTGATTCATGTCCACCATGGATAATGTGACTCGCGTGAGATCGGGGCACAACGTATTGTTAATTCAGATGATCTTGTGATCGATTTCGTGAATTGGGATAAATGACTTAGGGGGTATGGAATGTGAATTATGGTTTAGTGATAAATTGTGTCATAGCGTGCTTGACTTAGAAGGATTGATAGGCATATTAGGTCGAACATGTTCGAATAAATAGACTATACGAAATAGCTTGATGAACGAAGTGATATTGATATATCAAGGAATTAGTTGAAACACGAGTTATCGTAGGATGGCTTTGCTGTATGACTCGGACCCCGTGCGACGAATGTCGGGATGTGTGTAGGAAATCGATGCTCGGTGTTTAGAAATCGGAGTGATGCAAGCTTGGGTAGAAAATCCCGTACTATCAATTTGGTTTGAATTTAGGATGGGGTCAGTGTTGATATTGTTGTTTGGGAACTATGATTCCAATGCTGATGGAAAGACATAGCCTAGCGGTTAGGCAGACGTCCGAGTGCAGAGTGGTAGGATTTGTGGAGGCACCACTCGCGAGTATCGGTTGACATGCATGTATATTAGGGACGCTTGAATATGTGCACGATCTGACTCGAGTGGTGATGGCAGGATTCGCTATCACAAGGCTTGGCTGAAATGCATGTACTTTAGGAACGCCTAAAATATGTGCACGATCCAACCAAGTGATACATTGAATTCAAGTGAGACTTGAGGAACGGGAGAGTGTCGAGGATTTTGAAATCGTGAGTTGTGAAGAAAGGATTGATGGTAGCACGAGCGTGGCTCGGATTGGAAAAATGCATAGGAGTTGTGCGTGCGAGAGTCCTTGAATGTTGATTAAAGTAATAAGTCGATAAGTGTACTCAGTTAGTTTCGAGGACGAAACTTTTTCTGAGTAGTGTATGATGTAGTGCCCCGTTCCACTCAGTCAATCGGAGAAATTGAAACGCCGACGGCGTTCGGACTTAGCCTTGCAATGGCTGCTCGAAGACATCGCTCGGTCGAGACGACCGCTCGCTCAGGTAGGGTAGTTTCGATGAACTTACCTTATCTTAGCCTTCACATTATAAATCACATATTTTCAACTTGCACAAGTAGACTTGATAATAAAAGAGACAAATCCATATAGATAAAGGAATAATCCTGACGGGTCGAATTGAGTTAGAATATGGAAAGGTCCAACGGTCGGCATAGAATTGGTGCACAGCGTACTTTAAAAATGACACTCGGTCCTTCGTCCCGTGGCTTGGGAGAAGGAAAAGTTGGTCTTCGCCAAAAGCTAAGAGTTAGCCAAATTCATAGGCGTCGCCCGCATAAATACTTCATAAAGCATGCACGGTCTCTTCGCCCAAGGAGTGTCATAGCCTCTGCTCGTCGACAGATTAAGTTGTATTATACAGCTTGTGGCATAAGTCTAGGCACCCCAAATAGCTTGGTTGTTCAAAGTCGAACGCGTGCAAGGCACGTTCCCACGACGCAAAGCTTGACGCAGCCTTTGCTCGTCAAGTTGTTGCAAAGTAAGTTAGGCAAGTTGCGTTAAGCTATCAGGAGTAGTAGCAAGCACGGCCCTATGAGTTTTATGGCTGGGTATAACCATATAGTTTCACGATCGTAAGGCCCGTCATATAGAGTATGACTTGGGCGGTGGTGTCACATAGAGTTTCATGTTGGTTTAAGACACGATGGTACGGACTTAGTATTTTAAGGCACATGCCACAGTTGATTCATTGAGTTTGGAAAGTGTCTCAATAGTTGTTCTTGAGTTGAGTGAAATGATAGGGCAAGAAAGAAGAATGCTCACGACTCGGTCGTTGAGGCAAGAAAGAAGAATGCTCACGACTGGGTCGTTGAGGCAAGAAAGTAGAATGCTCACGACTGGGTCGTTGAGGCAAGGTCTCAGATGTGAGAAGTGTTGAACTTAGCCCTAAAAGAGATGGTAACACTAGAAGTAGATTGACTGCGTGAGACGTCAGTTCGAGTCGAGTCGTTCATGGTCATTGGACAATTTTACAAGGTAGAATAAACTATTTTTCGAACGGTGACCCAGGCGGCCCATGGGAACCGTTGTGATTGAGACATTCGTAGTTGTGCTGGATGACCGCACGGGTTAGCAGGGACTTGCAGCGGAGCTAGCTACTCGTACTGGCAAGGAGCGTCCGTCTAATCAAAAGCTCAAAGGGAGTCCATTATAGCGCTGGGTGCTTGTGACTAGTTCATATAGTTGAGTCGGCATGGGCGGAGATCCGCGTGTATGCCTTTGAATTTAGTCGAATATTGAGTGTAGTATATCAAGGAAGTTGAGTTGAATGTGTGTGTACAGATGGAACATAAAATGTTGGGCCTAAGATTTGGTACAACGTAGGCTACGTGCTTCGGCACGAGATGTGGCGTCGAGTCTTATGTTGTCGGCATATAAGTTGCATCGTTTGGATATGAGTTGTCTTGAGTTTAAGTCAGAAAATGCCGCAAGGCAAAGTTGGTCGAGTAATATTTAGTTCACAAGTCTTGATTGGGTCGGATGATAATTTAGTAGCAAAGGGCCACGATGCGACGATATGATTGAGTCTCATTTGAGTTGCGAGACACGGCCTCAACAAGGACTTATAGCATGGTCACACGGGAATGGAGTCTTATCATGTAGTTGCGTCTCCGATTTTAAGCCGTAAGGCAAGCACGACTTGATAGGTTAACATTGTTGAGTTAATGTTACGTTGCATGCACGAAATGGTCTTGAGACACAAAATAGGCCAAGGCGTCTGTCCTAAAACCGATCCTAAGGAAAGAGTAGAAAGACAATCCTAAAAGGGACTATGTTACATACAAAGTAAATTAACGTGTTGGTTTTGTATGGGTGGGCGAGGAGCTCATTCTACTAGTACAGCTGAGTACTGACACCCACATAGTTTACATGTACAGGCACAGGTAGAAGCTCGTGGCACGGAGCTCGCTTGTATGTGTCGAGGCACGGAGTTCCTTGGTGATTCGAAGCGTACGGCCGCATGGAGTAAAGACTCATACGGGACATAATGTATGGACGTCGTCTTCCAAAGCATCCGCTGGCTCAAGACATGTATTGAGATATGAGAGAGAGCTGAGTGACTTGTAATGTGAGCCTGAGTGAGCTTAAGAGACTTGTAATCTTGGCCTTGTGCCCCATTGTAACCTTTGTTTCAATATCAATAAAAGAGTGTTTTGCAATGACTTGTGTTTTGCTTTAAATTTTGCTGCTATTAGTCAATGTCTCTGCTTGGGACTTCTGTGCGACGACCCCATCGCAGCCTCTGAAATCGGCCGTTATGGAATCCGCCTTGCACGAGCGCAACCTAGGATCGTGCAGCATCACGCCTTAGCGAGGACGTTCGCTCTTACGGGAGCGGGTCATGACATAACCGAGGGACTAGAAAAGGTTGAAGAAGATGAACTCCCCCTATTTGGGCAGTTCCCAATACTGTGGTCCGGTGCCCCATAAACCAAGCACAAACCCTTTGCTCTGCGACACTCTGATACCACATGCCCTGGCTTCCCACAATGAGTACGACTCATGGCGGAAGACTGCTTCTGTTGCTGCTGCTGGTGCTGAGGATATAAAGGGGTCGAATAATGAGTCGACGTAACGGACGCCTGCCTCGGAGCTCCAATGGTCAAAGCCCTAGATGTCGGGCTGGTGCTGAAGACTGGTTCATCTAGCCGTGAGACCGCTTCTGACTCCCGGTCTGGTCCACAATCCTCTGGAAGGTATACTCTTGCTTCCTAGCTGCTCTCAATACTGCATCAAAAGTCTGATGCTCAAACTTCTCTACTGCCAGTAAAATCTCTAGGTGGAGTCCCTGCTGGAACTGCTGATCCCTGTCGAACTCGATTGCCACCAAGGTGGGAGCAAACCGACTAAGCGTAGAAAACTCGGTCGTATATCCATCGACCGTCCTGTCCATCTGCTTCAAATTTGTGAACCTCGTCTGTAGATCATACCGAGCTACAACATCAAAGTACTTGATCAGTAATCTCCCACGGAATACTGCCCACGCAATCGGTGCCACTAATCCAACAGCCTGCGCCGCCCACAAGCTATGGGCTAGATCCAATAACTGTAGGCGTACCACGGCCACCTTTTCGTCTTCTGGGGTCCTGGCTGCTTCTAGAATAACCCTAGTGTCCTGCAGCCAAGCGTCTGCGGCCATAGCATCTTCACTACCATCGAAGAAGGGTGGGTTCAAGCGCTTGAAGCTGTTGGCCGTACTGTTACCTTGATGACCACCTCTGTTCAAAGCATCTTGTACCGTTTGATGCAATGCATCACCTCAACGATCCTGTGATGCAAGCAACTCCCTGATGAGTCCAACCAAGACTTTATTATCCTGTTTTGTAGGCTTGGTTGGCTGTACTGGGGGGACCTTCGGGAAGCATGACTCAGGAAGCTGCTCCTGAGTGGTGAGCTTGATCCTCTTGTTGCGGGGGTACTCGTTGGGCTCCTTCCGGCTGATTGGCAGGACCAGGAGTAATACCGCTGAAGAAGATGACACAGGGAACAATAAAGAAGGTCCAGGATAGATCAAAGATACAAGCATGTGATTCAGGTCAAGATTTCAGGAGTTTAGAGGATACGAGCAGAGATCAAGGACGAGTGCTGATTGAAACATCTATTTAGTAAACCCTCACATATCTTGATTCACAAGACCTGCATAGGCCATCACTTAAACCGTATCACTCTCCAGAACTAAAATACTGGAGAGCAGGGGCAGACACAGCCAGCTATGTATATTGAAGTGCAACCCACCTCGCTATACGGTCACGGCTGTCTAGATACATGACGGTTTAACTACAAGCCATCAGTCTCTTATAGTCATGAACAAGCCTATTGTCTCAATCTCAATCAAGTAATAATAGTTACAAGATGTCAGAGCACCAAATATACAATAGTAAGGCGTCCCATATATTACATATTTGGATGATCATGAAGCTAGTCATACAAAATATGAAGACTAGCAAGAGTTTCAGTCATACATGATCAACCCTAAGATTTGTTAATCATGCTACAGCCCATAGGCAGACAGTAAGTAAAGTGTAATCGAGCTAACACGTGCTTGTTTGCTATAAAATATAAAAGAACAGAACAATTATCGGAGGACTGGACTTTTACTTCATAATACAAACTCGCTTGTACAAAGAAAGCCTAGGGACGAAAACCTAGGTACAGCAATCTAAGTACAATTGTTTATTTTAGATTCTGGAGGGTAGCGGTAGAGGCTCGGGAAAGCGACAGCAGCTCTGCCTTACTCCTTGGACGATCGGATGCAACCTTGGCTCCGGAGAAGAAATGCTCTCGGGATGCTCTCTATGCGTGCCTTTGTCTCTCTACTCTCTCTCTCTTATCTCTCTGTCCGTGTGTCTGTTGCAAGGGAATGGCACCTTGCTATTTATAAGAGTGGAGGGGCATCATTAGGGTTTGCAATGATTGTCCATTCTCAAAATTCAGCGGCTAAGGATCAATGAATCTGGGCCGCTCATATTGAATATAATAGATCTTGGCAATTAATATGATTGCATCAAATCTTTGTGGGTAATTAATGATGATTGACATAAATCCCCATGATTTGTTATGCCCATTTCAGATTTCCAGCCACGTGTCATTGATTTGCTTGATTGCAAATGATCTGATTTGATCCCAATGTTCTATTGGGATTTGTTGATAGATTTTGGTCGATTTGATGCCACGTGTCCCATTATCATGCCACATGTCTTAACCGTGAGCCACTTAGAAAATCTGAGCCGCATGAGGACTGCTCCCCATTGAGCCGCATAAGGCTGGATGGGAGTGGCCCCTGAACATTTGAACCAAATAGTGGTGATCTGAGCCGCATGAGCGTAGGTGACCGCATGATGGGTGCTTTCTTCGTGAGCCATATGGAGATAATCCTTGTGAGCCGCATGGAGATAGCCTCTGTTTGAGCCGCATGGGGTAGTTCTCGTGAGCCGCATGGGATAGCTTCGGCCTAAGCCGTATGGGGTGGTCTCTGTTTGAGCCGCATGCGACTGTCCACATGTCAAGGACGCATAAAGGTTTCTGGGTTTCGGGGGATTGTGTCAGAGATATCCTTCGTTTTCCTAGGAGTCTGCCATTATGACAGAGTCATTATTGCATCTTTCTGTCATTGGTCAGAGCTGTCAGCCGTCAAGGCATTAAATGCAGTAGAAGACAAAGGGAAGAGCTGTTGAGAACCACGTGGCTTCTCTCTGGGCCGCATGGGACTATTTGAGCCGCATAGACGCTTGAGCCGCATGGGTCCTTGAGCCGCATAAGCTCTCTGAGCCGCATAGGGATCCTTGGCTGCATGGATCTTTCTTTATTCTTTTTCATGCTCCTACAAGACCCCCTTTAAAGTTTTCAATTTGTAAAATTGAAATGCTTTGAATAAGAAGCATGGCTATGTATAAACTCTTCTGGCCGCATGTGATGTCCTGACCGCATAGATATCCCAACCGCAAAGCCTCCTTAGCCGCATTGGTCAATCAGCCGCATGGGCCCTTTGGCCGCATGAGCTGTCTGGCCACATGAGCTCCTTGCCACGTCATCCTGTCACGTGTGCAAATCTTTTTGCATTAATTGCTGTTTGATTCTAAGGCCACTTTTTGGGGAAGATCCCAAGAGTCTAGCCCTAAATAATCAGATCGCCTTGATAACCGAAGAGTCGATTATACTGCTCATGGACCGATGTGTCGGTCCATTGGGGTTCTGCCTATAAATAGCAGGGTATTTGGGAAATACTTTCTTTTACTTTCTGCTATTGCCCTAACCCTCTTGTCTTCATCCTCCTTCTCCAATCATAGTAATGGATCCCAAGAAGACTGTTGCGGCGAAGAAGGCAGTGTCTTCATCGGTGGTGAAGGGTAAGAAAGTTGTTTCTGCAGAGATGGATGTGGCAGCTCCTCCGCCAGATGACTTACCTGTAGTTCACCCCGACGTCTACCCCGCTATCGATGGTAAGGACCTTTTGCGTGAGTTTGGAACCCTGACTATCATGGCTACGTCGCATAGTTTATGCGCGAGCCTTCATCTTCTTGTGTGTCGCATACGCGTCTCGAGCCGCATGGGGTATGTTCCATGTCAGAGCCGCATGAGATCTGTTGTTGTGACCGCATAAGTATTCTCTAGCGGGGCCGCATAAGCTTACTTGATTTGGACCTCATATGCTCGCTTGAACTCGTCTTGTCGTATGAGCCTTTTAAACTTATTCGAACTCCGTCTCATGAGGCTGTGTTTGAACAGAGCCGCATAACTATGTTTAGTCACTGTAGCATGAGTCTCCACTAGTCGGAGCCGCATAAGCTTTTTTCTGAGTTGGGCCAGCTAAGGCTTCTTTGAATCCGAGCCGCATAGGCTTGAGGGCACTAGACAATCATCGTTTTAACTTATTTCTTTTGTCTTTGTCTCAGTGAATTTGCCAGTTAATGCTGCTGGAGAACTCCTGGTAGGTCGTGCCCAAGCTACTCTAGGCTATAGGTACGACCATATAGTTAGGCATGTGGAGGACCAGTTTTCTAGTGATGAGCCTCCGGGGAGATTGAATGCCCTCAAGAACCAGCCTTTCTATTTTCTCAATGCTATGATGAACTCGGGGAAATTAGAAGGGGAGTATTTGAAGCCTGCGTTCTTCTTCGGAGACGCCTTGACTGTGAAGAACAGTCAGGTTCTGGATGTGTCAGAGAACTGGAGTTTTGTTTCTAACGGGATGGCGATCCGCATCTCCCAAATGGAGCGTCACTTCCCACTATCTTGGTTCAATATGCTCCTACTGGACCGGAAGATGGAGGAGTCTTTAACTCCTACTCGAAGTGGAATGTTTGTGGGAGACATCCATTATAGCAACAGTATGAAGTCAGTGTGTGCGGGCAAGGTGCACACCAGCCGTTCTGTAATGGGATTGGCCCCGGGTAGTTTCTTGAATGTGTCGGGTCCCAATTTTATGTTCTCTGCAGCCGACACTTTTATGAACCAACTTGCTCGGAAGGGCTCCTATCCCATTGGCCGGTTGATGCTCCCGAGTTGGATACACCCCATTCCCTCATGGACCAATCTGTCTATGTGGATCTTGCAAAAATATAAGGCCTTTCTGTGTGAGATTGGTCTTTATCATGCTATTCGGGGCACCAGCCATGGCTTGCCCATAAACAAGAGATTATTCATATCTCTGCTGGAGATGTATAACCGCCGTACGGGAACCTTCTATACACCCATAGGGAAAATGGGGCTTGCGCTCCACGAAATGTACGCGATCTCCAAGCTTCCTTGGGGGGACAAAGCTTTTGAGGCGTGCACTCCCACGAATGAGGAGTTCGAAGAGTTGGGGGGACGGTATCCAGGCTTCGTGGCTATTTATCAAGAGATATTATGCCACTATAGCACATGTCCGCAGATAGCCAAAAAGGATAGCAGCTCGAAAGGGAATGCTCCCCACACCAAGGACTGGGTGTGCTATCTCTTCACGATGGGTGCCTCAGGTCGAGTTACTTCCCGACGTCCTCAATCCCGAGAGGCGGTTCAAATATTGGTGTCGTCGGCCAAGAGGGTGGCCACCACTAGTGACATATTCGGGAGTAAAACCGACTCTTTCGGTTATTTTTATCAGGATACCCAAGAACTGTCAGAGAAGGCACTCCTGGCGGGATTCTTGATGGTATGGCTACGAAATTGTGTAGTCTCGGGAGGAGCTGGTTCTATTGAGAGGATCAGTCGTAATTTCATCCTTCCAGCTGTGAAGTTAGTTTCGCGAGTCAAGCTAGCTCTCCTCCCGGCCATGGTGTGCAGCATACACCGTGGCCTTCGTACTTTCACGTTCAAGGTCATCGCCCGCGATGTGACAAAAGATTTTGAACGGACTGAGCTGCCCTATCATTATCTGATAGGGTGGCTGCTGATGCATTATCCGTCTTTGATGAGATCGGGCTCTGAAAACGACGTAACTGACGACGATGCTTTTATCTTCCGTTATTGTAATGAGTCATGGGAGTGCGAGACCATGCGCGCTTGCCGAATGGCGCTGGCGAGGGCAGATATGTACAATATTTTCGTATCTGTCCCTCGTTTTACTGCTGAAGAAATAGCGGCTGTACATCTCGATGGTATTGGGCCCCCTCAGCTTCTGGACGACCAGATGCTCCTGTGGCTGCTTAACATCCGCCCCGCTTATCTAGTGTATCGCAACTGCAATACTGTCTTTCTGGAGCCTTATCTGCCCAGCAGGTTTGCCCGACAGTTTGGATACAGCCAGCTTTTTCTAGATAGTTCCAGCTCTTGTCTGGGTTTTGAAGGTAGCCTTCTTGACGGCATCAGGGCCTAGCACTACTATGATACATTCCATACCCGTACCATTTTCTCGGTCCCTGCTATTAAGGCGCCGGTAGAGATTTTGTATATGGCGGCTCTGTACCATGTCATAGCGAACAAACCCCTGTCGGTTTTAACCCGGGTGCCAATTTTATTGTCGGTACTGGCCTGGAGGAGAGGTCCCAGGGGGCCAGGACGAGAAAGAGGAAGAATAGAGTCGAAGTGCCAGATTCGGACTCCACTACTGCGGATGATGAGGGCGACGAGCATGATGCAGATGATTCTTTCCTTCCGTTGGAAGATGTTGGGGCGGATCAGCCGCCTGTTTTGCCAGATGAGATGGCAGTAGATCAGCCACCCATTGCACCAGGCCCTATACGAAAGCGTAGCAGGCAAATTTCTCCTGTTGGCGGTATTCCTCGCTCCCGAAAACTGGCTGTGACCAGACACCGCAAGTTAACTATAAGAGAAAGAGGCGAGGAAGTTGACCCCGCATCAGAGGTAAACAAGTCGCTACCGGTTCTTCCTTTCTTCTAGCTTTGATTTTAATCATCTTACTTCCCTCTTGTAGGTTTCAGAAGAAGAGGAATCTCAAGTTGCCGAGGTCGTGACTCGGGATGACGGGGGCTTCGGTGAGCCTGCCCCTGAAATTGCTGAATTCCATCAAGATGATGCTGATCGAGTTGTCTCTCCCTTCGAGGTGGCTGGGACAGAGGAGCCGGCCGAATTTAACTTAGAGATCGTGGGTAAGGAGACCATGCCAGCTGCGAACAAGCTGCAGCCTCCATGCTCCTCCCATGGTAAGATAAGCCGAATCTTAACTTGCGATGAGGCCTATCTGCTCTATCATCACATCCTTCGGGTCACGTCAATTGATTGTTGTCATGGACATACAGGTACTGCCTCTCCAGTGCCGATGATGGCCAATGTTGAGACAGACTCTGCCGAAGGGGCACTGGCAGAGAGGAGCGTGCCCCCTCCCCTTTCGGTTTGTCTTGATGGGCCTCCCACGAGCTCGAGTTCGGCAAGTCAGGTGATGGGACGGCCGAGGCAGGGGACGATGGTCCTTGCGTCTTCCTCTACTCTGGCGGCTCCGAGAGTCGATCTCTCCGCCCTGCAAGTGTCTAGGCTATTCGGGTGGCAGAAGAAGAGTTAGACGCTATCCGCGCATCGTTCTCCTCAGAATTTGTCCCCTTGGTGGCAAGTTCTAGCACAACTCCTTCGATGTTGCCGGCCATGCTTCCTCTAACGTCATCCTCTACAGAGGTCCTGGACGAAGCGTTACAGGACGTGGTTGACAGCTTTTATCGTCACTTGAAAAGGGGGATAGAGGCTGCTGTGGAAAGAGGGACCTCTTTCGTCTTGGCCCGGTAATGCGCCCAGGGTCAAATTGATATCCTTAAGGCCTTTTTCGGTGGGGCAGGCGTGGCTGCACTTCTGGAGGCAAAATTGTTGGAGACTGATCAGCTGGTGGCCCAGCTTCAGGCACTGCGGCAGGCTGATCTGCCTGTTGCTATAGATCAGGAGCGCGGTTCCCTCACAGCTGCTATAGAGAAGGCAAGGACCACTCGAGATAAAACCAGGCCGGCCATACTGAAGGATCTCCGCGATCTATCTGATCGATATGATCAATTGAGCCACGAGAGTGAAGATGTTACGGCTCGGGAAGCGCCTGCCTCCCGCAGGATCATTGTCACGACCCGCACCCTCCGTGAGGGTACGAGTACGTAACAACGCCCAGCCTACGCCGCAGTATCGGCGGTAGAACGCTGTTCTAGGTCATGAACTATAACTAGCATAATATGAATACTCTCCATAAGGAGGCCAACACAGAGGTACAACTCAATTACAATCTAAGGTAGAATGATAAAGATAGATAAACATGAAATCCAAAAGAGATACAGGAGATAGAAGTCTAAGTGTCTAAGATACATAATCCTAGAAATACATCTCAAAACTCAAATACAGTAATCCACAAGTAAATACAACTCAAGACAACTAAAATAACTATCTATACAATCTCTACTGTGTCTCCTCTAGGCTAGCAGGCAACCTCCAAGCTATCTGTAAAATTTATCAACAGGTCTAGTCAGGACAGGAACGAGCACATCTCATCTAGAAAACCCAAGTGAATGACAGAGAACTATAAAGCAGTTATAGACAGTTGTATTGATGAATATGGCAGTTTATATTCAGGTGATGGTATGGAGAGACAGATAAAGTACAAGAAAAGTAAGTAACTAAACAAGAGAAGAAATCATAGCAATAAAGACTGTAAAATAAAATCTAGCTGAACTAGAGTAACATAATGAGTTCAGATGGTACAATATAAGTCGAGTGTAATCCCAATGTGAGTCTAATATAAGATGAGTCGAATGTAATTCTAATCATTATTCTAATAAGGTGAATCGAATAAGATGATACGAATAAGGTGATACGAATAGTGATTCACATGATGTTCTAATAATGATTCGAATAAATTCTCCAAGTGTGTTTTAAAATACTTAGTTAGATATGTAAACGGCTATGGGTAAATTCGGCACATCACACACCTGGCCAGGTGTGGAATGGCTATCATTCGAATATATTCACAGGGGGTGGTTCTAATAGTGGAAATGTTCATATGTCTAATCAAGTATTTCCCCGCCCATCTAATACAAATGATTCCAAAATCCGACACATCAATCGAATAAAAGTCCAACCAACATATGAAGATACGAATAGGGTGATTCGAATAGTGATTCGTATGGTGATTCGAATAATAGAGGTAAGACGAGTAAGTATGTGTGTCGTATACATGGATTCAGAAATAAAAATACGTATTTGTAGCAGAGAATCACATACAGCTAACTAGAACTGAAGTACAGTAATTGACAAATAAATGAGAGAACTATCAGAGAATGTACTCGCCTGATGTCTGAATGTCCAAAGTAAATATAGTGTCCGAGGAGAGGTGTCTGGCTCCTAATTAGAACAGCACAAGTCACAACATGTCCAGAAGGGTAATATAAAGCACTATAATGCATTCTACATGAATCTAGGTCAAACTAGGCCAAAGTCAACCCTTGGTCAACTCTGGTCAACTGTACTAGTCAAACTAGGTCAAACTAGGTCATGTCCTAACCCAGTAAGTCTTACTAGGCCTAACCAAGACTATCCTAGCAAGCACACATCAATACAAGGCTATACAAGCCAACATACACCCAACTCTATATAGCATGCAATTATTCAATACTCAAATAGGCAAGAATTCACATTGGATATACACTAGGTAATCTATTACTTTAAGCTATATATGTCTACACATATATAAACATGCATATATTAGTATTCAATATTAGGTCTATAATCATGGCATTTCAAATGGTTATATGAACTTATATATTACGACACAATATGCTAACATATATATAATATACATACATAGCTAAGTTAACTATATTCATAAATACTTATTTAAGAGGCTATGTGTGTGTATGTGAACATGGCAAAGGGGCAAGTGAGGGTTAAATGGGCATACATAGTGTATACATATCAAAGAGTGTCAAAGTGTAAGTGAACAATGTATCAAGTGTGATAGTGTCAACATAGTGTAAGGGGGTACATGAGGTAATATAGGATTTGTGTTAACATAGAATATTACATCTCATTAACTTGTATATTGCATATATTACATCTATTATTACATTACATTCATGCTTTCATTCATTCATCATTCATTTATTCTCTTGCACTACTATATGTACCATGCATTACATACTATGGAACCTACATATTCATTACAAGCCATACTTATACATGCTTATATTATCTCCTCATACATCATTTATTTAACCATTTACTCATGCTTGTATTCTCTATTTAATTACATAATGTATATATATTAACATGGGTTAAAATTAAATAGAATATTATATTACACACAAGGGTGCACAAAATGCATATGCCGAATAGTAACTCCTACTAATAATCAATACTGTACCATCTCAGCATGAATTAAACTCTATGATTAAAGTATGTTATAGATCTATGTGTTAGCTTTCCGAAACTTCAAACGGATCGCATTTTCGTTTTCGAAAACTCCCGAAATCGCGAAAATACCGAGAACGCGTTTGTCTTTCGTACAGCTGACACTCAAATAATTTTCCAGAAAATTACAGAAAGAATTAGGCCTATTAATACATGTTTTCGGAAAGCTAACTTCAATACGCTTCTTTTAAAAAAATTGAAGATTAAACCGAGCTTTGAGCTAGAAGTTATGATATTTCGAAGTTAGGGCTGAAATTAAAAACGTGGATAAAAATTATGACGGATTTAGATAGTTTGAGCCAAAAGAATACACAATATATATCCTAATTATCCATAACAATAATAGCAATAATAATATGAGGAACCACACTCAAAAACTTGATTATATAATCATCATGAACCATTTATTACATATATAAATATAGATACACTCTCATTACAATATATATATATATATATATATATATATATATATATATATATATATATATATATATATATATATATATATATATATATATGTAACATGAACACATCCACCCACAACATAAATGACACTCCTATGACCTCCAAATGGACACAAAATGGACACAAATGGAGATACAACCATGGAAGTCATTCCTATGGGTTCAAAATAGACCTATATGCATGAGAAAATGAAAAGGAGAAGGGATTTATACCTCCCGGTAGATCGAATCGAAGAAAAACCTTCCCGGAGCGACACCGACACGTAAAGATTCCAAAAGGACACGAACGAGCTCCGAATCCTCCCAAACTTGGGTAACTTCCTCCTTGGCTAGAATGGAGAAGGAAAGAAGAAGATTTGGTAGTGAAATGGAAGGATTTGGTGGAGAAATTGCTAGGGATTGCTCTCTAGGAATTTGGGGAAGAACAAGAGAGAGAAAAATAGATGGATAATGACAAATGGGAGGCTCAACCCTATCCTTATTGTGGCTGGCCATAAAGGTGGTTTTGTCCTATTAGGAAAAGTCCAAAAGCCCCTACTAACCTATTCTATGAGTATTAGGAAAGGGCTAATTGGTTGGGGCTAAATTAGTCATTCTAAAGTCTCTAATCACACTAACCTTATCCATAATAATTAGTCTAACCTCTAACTAAAATATTTCTATCATGTGGACTAAAATTAATATCATGTGGGCCATGCCTAACTAGTGTGTAGGTCCCACTAGAGTCAAACTACCCCGGATCCCCGTTTCAAGTCGGATTGAGTTGAAATTCGAACCCGACTCAAATAACCACAAAACAATATCATAAATAATAAAATAATATCAAAATAATTCAAAGAGGTCAAATGCAAAATATCCATAGGCCAAAAATGACATTAAAATATTATAATCACATGGTTAGGCTCTAGGTCAAACAGTCTCTAGGGTTTCACTAGCAAAACGTCAAAACCACAAGTCATTGATTTAAATAATGTTAAAATGATTTAAAATCACCAAAAATCATATCATGAATTAAATATCATTATTAAAATAATTATAAACACGAAATTTCAAAATTACCCTCAATCAGAAAATTAAAAAAAAAAAAAAAAAATCAACCCAAAATTTAGGGTGCTCACATCCTACCCACCTTATAAAAATTTCGTCCTCGAAATTAAAATGTTCGTAATCCTTCTAGGTCAAACCCCCACAATCAAATCCCAGAACTTAAATAAATCATACCATCAAAAGGACGACATACAGGGTCATGGCATACGGTGGTAGTGAAAGTCTCATCTAGGTATTCTAGTCATGCTAAACCAAAACGGTCATAGGGTATCAAAACACACAAGCAATCTAAGGTGCTAAACAAAAGTTACAAAAATAACAAACCATCAAAACTGTAAGGCAGTCTACCATCCTATATGAAAACTGATACTTATCATAAAAATAAAGAAAAGTAACTACCCATTATCTTTAAAGGGTTCAGAAAAAAAAAAGAAAATCAAAATCAAAGTTAAGGAATGAAAGCCAATTCCATGGAAAATTTCTAATCACAATACGTATTAAGAATATTTAGTCTTGATACGATCTAAGTTGATCAAATTGGGGGAAATCAAGATTTAGGCAATATGGAGGACAGGTTCAACAAAGTCTGAGATCGAGCATACAAGGATAGAGATTCAGGTCACAATCAAATTTAATTCAATTAAGTACAACCCAAGATATAAATATGATAAGAAAAGATAATCGAAGTCGATTTGGTCGGATTAAGGAAACTAGGATTCAATGATATTGAAAAACCCCTTTTAGAGAAAACAGGAAAAGATTTCATACGAAGTCAGCAAATCATCCCTCTCTAATACTATCAGTTTATCATTTGCTAAACCATATTCTTTTTTTTCTCACAAGTCCCAATATGAAAATCAACCTCTATATAACTATCATCGAAATTTTATAACCTTCAGTCATCTAAACCTTTATCACAATCACCATAGACAAAATCTTTAAGTTCCAAAACATTTTCCACGAAACATACCCCTCTTTTTAGGAGTCAACACTTATTCATTTAATCAAAATTTCAAATTCTTTCACCTTGTTTTAAATTAGATCCGAAACCTCTAAATCCAGTTTATGGAATCCTTGGACTTGTTTAAATCGAGTCTCGTATTCACTAAACTCCAATACCACTATGTCACACAAAATTTATTCTTTTTTTATAAATCAACCTTCATATTTTCTTCAACGTTCACCTTCAAATATTTTTTTTTGAATTCTACAATTTTCTTCCAATCATCTAAAATAATTTCTATAACGTAAAATTCTTGTGTTCTCTCTGTCTCTAGTCACCATCTTACAATATCTAGTTCAATTTTGCATAATCATTTTATTCGATTAAATTCTCCTTTCCATCTCTAAATTTCTACATAGCCTTGTAATAGTTTCCAAGAATCAATAACAAAGATTTTTAAGTTCTCAAAACTAGGTTGATCACCTTAAACATCCTCATTAGTTTTGAAATACATCCATGAATTATTCATAACCCACTTTCTGTGATTGTTTCTAAATTGATAACATTTATCCCTCGATTTTATTTTAAACCTTTACCACATCTCCATTTCAAAATTTTCATATTTGACATCCAACACTCTGATTCCTACAAAATCATCATATGATAATCAATTACATCATTTCCGAACTAGATGATTTATATCACTTCCTCAACATTTCTCAGATAAAAAATGATATAAAGATTCAAGAGTTTTCAAGGTATAGCTGACAGAATTATATATGAGACAGGAAATTGATATAATCAGGACAGGTATATAAGACAAGGAATGATGGTAGTAAAAATATTGGCAGAAAAAGAATGATAATAGAATCTGTTCTGCTTATCTATTTAAAAGAAGGACCCATTTTTTTTGAAACAAGAATTATAATACCAAATCCAAAATAAGGCCTAGCAAAATCATTGGTTTATTGTATTAAGAAGAAATAAATTTTTGTAAGAAGTTACACAAGGTTTATAAAAATAGCTAAAGCTACATCCTAAGTAAACAATGAGAAACAAAACAAAACAAAACAAAACAAAACAAAACAAAACAAAACAACAATAATTCCTTCTCTTTTTTTTGAATGACTGAAACAAAAGTAGCAAAAACATGTTCGAAAATATTTAAGGTACAATCTGATAATCATATGCGTCTATCCAAAATCATGGTACTCTAAATCCTCGTCATACTAGTGAGCAAGGCTACGATAATCACAGAGTCCTTGACTTATGCACATACCTCTAGAATCATGGTATTTAACATTTTCGCGATGCCGCTAGCTTGGCTGCGAAAACCTTAAATTTCCACACCCGAGAAATATATCCAAAATCAGACTATATGTCCTCACCATGCTGGCTAATATGACTATAGAAGACAAGATTTCCATAACATAGATGACCTAGCCCATATAATTTCATCTTGCCAAAAATTAAATTAAATCAACAATGAATACCAAAAAAAATCAAATTTATCAACGAACATCAAAATTCAGAAATGAACAAAATCCTTCAAATCATATAACTACGAACTCGGATGCTATAGCTAACATTAAGATTCAAATTTCAACAATCTTCATCAAAATCAATCAATACAAACTCAAATTCAATAATAATCCATCAAAATTAAATTCAATAGCAGAAAGTAAAGATAAATCAAATCAAGAAAAAAAAGAAAAGAGTTCTCAAATCGGAGTTAAACACTATACACTGACACGCGGGAGCAGATCCTTGAACTTCAGAGGAAGTTAGCTTTCTTTGAGTCTGAGCTTGAGGCTGCCCGTATCAACAGGGGGCTAATTATCCAGGAGGCTGATAGAGTTAATCAAGCTTCGGCTGACCTAGAAGTTGCCCTGAAGAAGTTGGAAGACGACTGGCGGGCACTCACGGACTTGGATAATGGGGAGTGGTTGTCCCAGGAGGCTGAGCGCCGAGCTAGACAGCGGCTTAAGCCGGGGACCACCTTAGTGAGAAACCTCCTCCTGGAGTTGTGTAATACCGAACCATAGTCGATCTTTTGTTCCTGTTCTCCTTTGCTTTTCTTTTTGAGAGGGACGTGGTCCCAAAACATGTAATGCTTCTTTTGGCTTTCAAATAAAAGAGTATGTTTTATTCTATCCTTTATTTGTACTACCGGTTGTGTTTGTGGTGTTGTGGTGGCGTTTGCCCCGAATGGGGGACTTGATTGTGGACCTGTTACCCTTGGTATACCTTGGTTTTAGGTACAGATAACAAGTTTGATGGGGATACCTAGAACAATTCCACGGTAAGGTGATTATGGACGTTTCGGGTATCGGAAGAGAGAATGCCATGGAGCAGCTGGGCTCCCGGGGCATGATGAGGAATGGTGGGCCTGTACTAAGAGACTTAGCAAAAGACATTTGTGGGCCTATTATCCTTGGCGTACCCTGGCTTAGGATACGGATAATAGGATAAAAGGGAACCAACATACTTACTCAGAGGTAATGAGGACATGGCAAGTACGAAGGTTTTACCGTGGAGTCTTCCTAATCAGAGGTAATGAGGACATGGTAGGAGTGGACTCAACGGAGAATATTTGTGATCAATAGAGGACATTTGTGGGCCTATTATCCTTGGCGTACCCTGGTTCAGGGTACAGATAATAAGACGAGAGAGAACCAACATACTTACTCAGAGGTAATGAGGACATGGCAAGTACGAAGGTTTTACCTTGGAGTCTTCCTACTCAGAGGTAATAAGGACATGGCAGGAGTGGACTCAACGGAGGATATTTGTGGACCTATAATCCTTGGCGTACTCCAGTTGTGGGTACGGATAATAAGTCGAAAGGGAATCAAAATACTTACTCAGAGGCAATGAGGACATGGCAAGCATGAAGGTTTCTTCGACGGAGCCTTCCCACTCAGAGGTAATGAGGTCATGGCAGGAGTGGGCTCAATGAAGGAGGGTACATAGAATGACTCAGAGGTAATAAGGACATGGAAGTTCTATGTAAATGGGTGATTTATTTTTGGCGAAAGTGAAACGACTCAGAGGTAATAAGGACATGGCCGTTTTGGAAATTTGTGGATCTGTTACCCTTTTTGTGCACTGGGAGTGCGGGTAGTGGATCATGAGGGAGTATCTCTTTCAGGAAGAAAGTTCAGAGGTATGGTCATACATGACTTACTATCTGAAAGAGTGACCGGAATGTGAGTTCAGAGGTACCTGCGGGTACATAACTCGATAATCTGGGAGGTTGTGAGTTCAGCGGTACGGGAGGGTATATGACTCAATAATCTGGAATTTGGAATTTGAGTTCAGCGGTATCAGCGGGTACATAACTCGATAATCTGGGGTATTGTGGATATGAGTTCAGCGGCACCAGCGGGTACATAACTCAATAATCTGGAATGTTGTGGATGTGAGTTCAGTGGCACCAGTGGGTACATAACTCAATGACCTGAAAATGTCATTTAGACATAATATTTCTTCAGGAACTTACCATTGACGGGCAACATGAGCAAGTCTCCGTTTTGTTTTGCGATGCGGTAAGCACCGTTGGAGAATACGGCCTCAATGATAAACGAACCTTCCCATTTTGGCTGGAACTTGCCGGCGGTCTTGTGAGTCATGACCATCGGCCTTCGGACTGCCAGAACGAGATCGCCCTCTTGGAATGTTCTGATTTTAACCTTCTTGTTGAAGGCTCCGAAGATGCGTGCTTGGTATAGCTCAATGCGTTGCTGAGCCAGGAGGCACTTTTCATCTAAGGCCTCCAACTCTTGTAGTCGACGACGATAGTTATCATCTGTCGTCAATTGGTAAGTAAGGGCGACGCGGAGCGAGGGTATTTGAGTCTCCAATGGGAGAACTGCCTCACTCTCGTATACCAGGGAGAATGATGTGTTCCTTGTGGCTGTTCGGACTGTGGTACGGTACGCCCATAAGCATTCACCAAGCTTCTCGTTCCAGTCGCGTTTGTTGGACGATACAAACTTTTTGAAAAGTTTGATAATTGTTTTGTTGAATGCTTCTGCCAATCCATTCGCTGCCAGATTGTATGGCGTTGAAGCAATATTCTGGATACGGTGCTTGTCACAAAATTGATAGAAGGCGTGGCTTGCAAACTGCGAGCCATTGTCGTGGATGATCCTTTGGGGCAATCCAAAGCGATAGATGACGTGATGCTTGAGGAAGCTGATCACGTTTGAAGTCTTTACTTCTGCAAGCGGAACAGCTTCCGCCCATTTGAAGAAGTAATCCGTGATTGCGAGTATGAAACGATATCCTCGGAAGGAAGGTAGAGTGATCGGACAGATGATATCCATTCCCCATGCTTCGAATGGCCAGGACGCCATCATCGGATGTAGAAATTCGGATGGTTGGTGGATGAAGTCCGCGTGGACTTGGCAAGCTTTGCACTTTCTTGCATAGTCTATTGCATCTGCTACCATCGTGGGCCAGTAGTAGCCCATTCGGCGAAGACGGTCTTGCAATTTAGGGCCAGGCTGATGGGTCCCGCAGACGTCGTCATGAGCTTCGCGTACGACTTTTTTGGCTTCTGCGTTTGACAGACACCGAAGTAATAGCCCATCGTAAGATCGCCGATACAGCATTTTCGTCTCTGCATCGTAGAAGAATCTGAGAGAACGTCTTCTGATGGAAGTGGCTTCCTTTGGGTTCTCGGGCAGGATGTCGTAGACTACGAAGTCAATGAATGGTTGTCTCCAGTCCGGTGCTTCTTCAATAGTCTGAGCGGAATAACTCGCCACGAATTGAACGTTGTTCTTGGGACAGACCAGTTCGTGGCCTATCACATCAACCGAATGATGAGTATAATTTGGTACTACTAGGGAAGCGGCAAGGCCTGCTAAGGCATCGGCTTCGATGTTTTGGAGTCTGGAAACGTGTTCGATGAAGAACCCCTCGAACGACGAGATGATGTTGATTGCTATTTGGTGATAGGGGATCATGTCTTCATGGCGGACTTTATATGAACCCCGGATCTGATTGACGATTAACTGTGAATCGCCGTATGCTTCAAAATATTCTACCCCCAGCTCTCTTGTAAGTTGGAGGCCAATGACCAAAGCATTGTACTCGACCACATTGTTAGAGCAGGGCTTTGTGAGAGAGTAAGCGCGATTGATCACCAATCCGGAAGGGAAAACCAGTACCACCCCGACTCCGACGACGATGTTGCCCTTAGGTCCGGTCCTTGAGGCGCCGTCGAAGAACATTTGCCATATATCATCATGAGAGGTTGCATGCGAGTCGGCGACCTCATCTGGGATTTCTTTATATATTCTGGACGACTTCGAGCCTGGGTGGGCTGCTAAAAAGTCTGCCAGAGCTTGACCTTTAACAGCCTTTTGCGGGACGAACTTCATATGATAGGGGGACAGCAATATTGCCCATGTAGCGAGGCAAGAGCTGAGTGCCCCTGGTTTAGTCATGAGGACCCTTAGAGGGTTGACTCGTGAGATCACATGTATGGTTTGTCCCGTGACATAGTGTCGCATCTTTTGAATGGCGAACACCAGGGCGAGGCATTCCTTCTCTACAGTGGTATATCGATGCTCTGGCCCGATCATCATTCGACTGAGGTAGTATATGGCTTTCTCATGGCCTGCATCGTTGTTTTGTGCTAGCAGAGCGCTGAGGGAATGCTCCATTGCTCGTACATAGAGAAGGAATGGTTTTCTAGCAACCGGGGCCACCAGGACTGGAGGATTCGACAAATATTCTTTGATGCTGTCGAAGGTACGATGACACTCTTCATCCCATACGAATGAGATGCCCTTCTTCATGAGATGGGTGAATGGATGACAATGCCCGGAGAGGTTAGAAATGAACCTCCTGATGTAAGCTAGCCTCCCTTGGAGGCCTCGAAGTTCTCGAAGATTTCTCGGGGGACCCATCTCCATGATTGCCTTTGTCTTCTCAGGGTCTACGTGGATACCCTGGGCGGTGATGATAAAACCCAAGTACTTTCCGCTGGATACGCCCAAGAAGGATTTTGTGGGATTCATCTTCTGGTTGTGTGTTCGCATCAAGTCGAATACCGTCCTCAGATCCTGGAGGTGGTCACCCTTAATGGACTATACTCGATCGTAGTACGCTGAAGTAACAACTAAATAACAATACAGGCAGGTAAATACTAATCTCATCCACAGGAAAAATCACAGAATAAATCTGGAAGGAATAAAAATAACTCTGAATCAAACTACAAGTCATGACTAGCAGAAAATAATCCACCAATAAATGTATGAATGAACTACTAAAAGAGTACAACTGAACCAGAAAAGAAATAGATAGCCACTAGCAGAAATCACCTAAGAACTCAAGAAACTCACGAGGCTCAACATTGAAGTCCTCGTCAGCAAAAGTCTCCAATCTCCGTAGTCCGTCGGTACCTGTGCTCGTCCCAATCTGGAAAAGGTGCCAGGTCCTCAGAGGGACGTAACAAGTACACAAAAAATCGACATGCATGATAGTACAGGGCAGTATATAAATAACTAGAACAAAATGTAACATAACATCTCCCCAACCAAACAAGGACAGGATATATCATGCAACATACGACAGGTAAACTAACCATCTATGTGTAAAATGCACTCGAGACATCTCTAGTGGCACATGAGAGGGGGAGAAGAAGAAGAAACGGCCACCAAGCGTTCTACGGTTTGAGAAACGAGGGGCTACGAGCATCCAGCGTCTATTGGAAACAGAAATTCTCATACACCACTAGTAGACTCTCCCCACCCAATGTATATCCATACCGTATATGCGGTACAAATAATATGCAAGACGTCCTAGTATATATAAGTAGACCTGTACCAACCACTAGACCAGACGCGAACTCACGTGCCAATGATCAGTCGACACACAAATCCATGCTCTCAACTCACTCATATAGTGATCGTGTATGATACGATGTCCAGCTAGAAGGTACCACATACCTTCACAATACACGGGATAAGTCCACTACTACTAGACGCGTGCACACAACTGAGAAGTAACTAGGTAACATAAACTAACTGCAAAAATATACAATCAAGCAAGGTGTACTTGCCTGTGTCCAGCAACTGAGTATCTGGGTCCGATGTAGAGTCCGAGTTCCGAGAAGCAAACAATCCTAAACAAGCATGATTTATAATTAATCTCTATTTAACAATTTACTAAATTGATTAATTACTAATTAACCAACAAACATTAGTATTTTATTAAAACTAGCTAACTAGTACCAATAATTATGAATAATACTTATACAATAATAAATAGGTAACCATACTTATTATCATACCATTTATATTCTAAAATTTATTTACAACTAAATATTTAATAATTAATTAACTAATTAATGATAATCAATTAACCAACCATTTTAATACACACATGAATACACAATTCCTAATAATACTAACTTAAATAGTAAAAATCCTTAAATATCATTTTTAGTCTATTTTAATAATAAACTAAATAATATCAGAATAATAAATATATATTATATATATATTTTACAGAAAATGAATTATTACCATTAAACTATTTATTAAATAACTAGTTGAATAATAACAATAAGTACTTAATAATTCTAAATAAATCCAAATAAATCACCACCAACCTTAAATTTAATCATTAAAACTAAATTCACAGTAGTAACACAAAATTAATAATTATTTAAATCAATAAATAATTATTACACAATTGATTACATAAACCTAAACATGATTCTCAAAATTACTTTTAAGTCTTAAAAATTCGTAAATATATCTAAAATACATAAAAATAAATTCCTAAATACCATATTTACACATTACTAACAGAATCATATCACTTCACAAAATTTACAATATTTATATAATTAATAACAATTAATTATATAATATATTCAACTTATGTAATAAATCTAGAAATTACTCAACTAAATCCAAATAATTATAAATAATAATAAATAAATATTGGAATTATTTTTCTACAGAATAACATGCTATTACAAACATTTTCTATTCAATAAGTATTATTTAATTACTAACCAAATAAATAAGATAAATTGAAAACAATATTTAATATTCAATTTGATTAATACAAAACTTCCAAGATAAATCTAAATATAATATTTTAAACACCAATCAAATTCTGGAAAAATTTCCATAACTTACTTTATAATTAAATCTATATTTTCCATATAAGTTATATTATTTAATTATTTATTAATTAAATAATAAGCATCAAAACGGAATTAATTAAACAGTGTAAATTCGCTATTTTTCACATAAAATAATTATAAATTAAATTATAAAAATTCTGGAAAAATTATTTTAAAATACTATATTAATTATACAAACTTTTTCGTGTATAAAGTTTTCTCTAATTCGTAATCAAAGTGTTACATAAAAATTAAAACAGAAAATACATTTAATTAATTACTAACATTGAAACTTCATAATTAAATATAAATAAATATCAATAATTAATATTAAATCACACGAAAATTAGGGTAGAACCCCTACATATTTACCAATGATTTCCTACATTTAGATCTAATTAATCATCAATCTATTCATCACAACAATCCTTACAATAATCTGAATATTCAGAATTTAATTATTAAAACTTGGTTTAAAGCATGCAAAGAGGATTTAATCCACGTGACAGCGCCACTGGGGGTCGGGGTTACCTTGCCACGCCGCAGGGGGGTGGCTCGCCGACGAGGGGGGTTTGTGCCGACGAGGGGGCCGCCGGATGCTACACGCGGGCGCGGAAAACGACGTCGTCGTCGACGGCGGGGCTCCGGGTGAGGGGGGAAGGAGATAGACGAGAGAGAGAGAGAGGGATAGGGTGGCGGTGATGAAGGGGGCTGGTGGTTTGTGTGGAGGCAAGTTTAGGGTTAGGGTTGAGAGTAGATGCATATATATATATATATGCATGAAGGAGATCCAAATGAATAGGACTATACTGGGTTGGGCCTAAGTTAGGGTTAAACTTAAGGAATGGGTTTGGTTGCTAGGAATTTTAACACCACATCTATATAAGTATAGATATATATATATATATATATATATAATCTAAAAATAAAACCAATTGAATAATAACACTATATATATTTAATTATTGATATAAATATAATCTAATAATAAATCTATATGAAACTTGGTTAGAGTTTATAAATAATTTAATAATTAATGTAACAGCATTTATTTAACAAATAACAATATTTAGTAATCTTGTATTTATATATATATTTACAATATAAATTAAACCCTGATTAGAAATAATTAATTAATTATTAAATAAATAGATTAACAAGTTATTCTTCAAAAAAAAAATTTAAAAATTCCCTGAAAATTCAGGGGGTTTACACCATCCATGAATGACATGCGTTCGAAGCCGCATGTGTTGTCGATCATGATATCTGTGATAGGGAGGAGAATTCATCTTTGGGACATGCCTCGTTCAGATTGCGGAAGTCGATGCAGATTTGAATCTTCTCATTCTTCTTGAGGATCGGTACTATGTTGGTGACCCAGTTTGGATGTTGCTCCTCACGAATGAAGCCGCTGGCTATGAGTTTGTTGACTTCGGCTTCGATAGCATCCATGATGCCTGGGCGGAAGCGTCGTTGTTATTGCTTGACTGGCTTTGCATCTGGCCGAATGTTGAGTTTGTAAAGAGCAACCTCGGGGTTTAGTCCTGGCATGTCTTCATAGCTTCAGGCGAGCACATCAATATATTCTTTGATAAGTTCCAGCAGCGATTCTCTCTCTTCGTCTGTTAGGCTTTTACTGACGAAGATTGGTTTCGGAGAAGATTCGCTGTCGAGATCCACTTGTATGACCTCATCTTCAGTAGGAGGTTCTCTCTGTTCGAACCGCTTTTCCCATTCTGCATCCAACTGTTGGGCCCACGGCTCTAAATCGAGGATTTTAGGAATGTCTTCATCTTCTTCGTAAGCGTCGACAAATGCCATGTTGACTGACAGGACTTGTCTGAATACGTCTCCGACGCTGGTATCCGAATCAGAAGTTGGTGACTCGGTTGAATGTGAATGCCAGTCGCATTCCTCGTCTGAGCTTTGAGGGGTCATTGTGGGCGTAACATACCCTAATCCACATCGAGTCTTGCTATAGTAGTCCCGTGGTTTGCCAGTCGGGACCGGTGGCTTCAAAGGTAATCGTCGCCCAGTGCCGTAGTTTAAGCCTGGCGTAGTCTCTAGATCATACCACTACACCAAAATAGGCAATTGGCAACGGTTATTACCGTGACAAATAATTTTTGTCAGGGTAATAACCGTGACGAATTTGGCGTGATAAATTTTTGTAACGCTTTTCATCACGGTTATTACCGTGACGAAAATAAATTTTGTAACGATTGTTGTCACGATTATAACCGTGACTAAATTTACCTTAGTAACAGTTATAACCATTACAAAAATGTGTTCTTCTGTTGCTATTTTTCACTTTTGTAACGGTTATAACCGTTACAAAAGCACTTTTTTTTTGAAAAAAATAATAATTTGAATATGCATGCTAGCTTCCTAGTGACTAGTAATTAATACAAGTAAATAAATCGCATTCTAAGCAACGATATCCTTCTGCCAATCTAATCTAACATATATAAAAGATCGGAGTAGTAAAAACCAAAGCCATAATGAATACTTCGCTACAATATCTCCATTGAAGATGAACTCATGCAACCCATGGCTTTAAGCTCTGTAAGTAGAGACGATACTATCCTTGCCATGAGTAAATATAACTAACAAAATTGATACAGAAAACATCAAAACACCTCCTACCATATAACATCATATAAAGAAAAATATTTTTGTTTTGCAATTCATCTGAACAAACCAAGTAACATAATTCACAAAATACGATGAGTTATCTTAACAAAGAGACTTCGGGAAAAATAAACAAGATTGGATAAACAAAGTTGGTTGGTTACTGAAAAGTACTACACAAAAAAGGACTGAAGAATCACACTTCTCCCCAGCTGCCGCTTCAATTGTCCCTCCAGGAACAAGCTCAAAGACCATTATTATCGTCATCCTCTTAAGTTGTAGTAGTAGCAGCTGCACCAAGTGCTTGCTTCTGGAATTGCTCCACAAGCCTTAAGTTATCGAACTTATCATGACCTAGGTAGAGAACAAAAATCGGGAAACAAAAATTTTGTATCAGTATATGAAGACTGACATGGCAAAGGTGCATGGCCTTTATTTAATGGGTATTCCAAAAATTTATATAAATAAGCATGTATCTTAAGAAATAAGCAGGAATATACATAAGTAATATGGGTAGAGTTATATAAAAGAAAATTTTATTATTGATATTTTTATGCAAAAGAAAATAAACCAAAAATTATAGCTTGACTTACCTAGTGCATGTCCAAGGTACAGGGCCAACACCCAATGATAATGACAAAAAATAACTATTTGAATACAAGATTAAACCCAATTATTTTTATTCAATTTAAGCAGCTTATACACAATTAAGGAAATATTTGTTTATCAAAATCCACTTACACGACTGTACCAAGTACTGCAATTGTTCCTTTCAACTTGCTTTTCCTTCATGAATATTGCTACCATGTATATTAAGACGATTAACCTATCATCAATGATGTTTGTAACAACACTTATAAGAAAATATTTAGCCATATGCATTTTTGTTGAATTAATCAGAGTTTCTTTAGATACAAATATATACATGGTAGAACAGGTGACCTCTTATTCGAAGCAAATAGATTACATTTAGTTCAAGTGATGGCTTGGCTTCTCTGGTGAAAGTTTCTTTGAATACATGATGTTCTTTTCAATGATATCCTTTAAACTTCAAAAACAATACCAAAGGCAACATATCATTAAGATGAGAAACGTGGGATAAAACTATATTACCTGATACACCCAACTGACAATGACATAAAGCTCACCAGCACAAGGGCCTAAAAAGTACTCACGAGTGAAATATACAACTAAAACAACTTTAGCAATTGAGGAGAAGAATTGCAAAGAAAAATACAATAGAACAATACAATTACCTGATACACCCAACTGACAACGACATAAATGCTCACCAGCAGGTGATCAAGATTAGTCATAAACCCATTAGTTTCTGGCCATCTGTATATCCCTCATAAAATTGGTTTTTGCCTTGGCATATGGGGCTTCTCTTGCTGAAAGGGAACCAATCGTTAAGAGTACTTCTCTTCTTCGTAAGAGCATAATAAATCTGCAGTATTAAACTTAGTTGGCAATCTTCTGGACCCGGAGGACGTTCTGTCCTCTTTAACCAGCACGTCACTTAGACGACCAGCAGCAAAAGCACGGGCAGACCAGTAAACGCGATGCCAAACTTGGCTGCAAGCGAGAGGTGCGGACCACATGCACGTAATCCAGGAATGCCGCAGAGACCACCGTTTCCAGTAAAACTGCAGTTGCCCAGAGCAGGCATCAACAGATATATAGGAAACGTAAACCTTAGCAACTGATATCAGTAAGGATGATTTCTTACTTGAAATTGGCTCTATGAAGAGGCCTTCCCCCCAAGATTGGCTGGGACTATTCCGGACAACAATTTTCGATTGAGATTTCTAGAAAAGCAATGAATCCGAATTTACAAAAGCAATGACAAAAATCTGAGCACTCGTGTAATTTTTCTTACAGTATCTGCAATGAGGTCAACTGGCTAAGGCTTTCAGGAATACAACCATTAAGCTGGTTGAACGAGAGGTATCGATACAACAAGTATACAAATTAAGTAACATAGATATCATTCAATTGAGTAACGAGATTAAGTAACCACAAGTAACATATAATCTTGAAAACTATGAAAAACTTCACAATTCATTCAATTGAGTAACGGAAGTAAGTAACCACAAGTAACTACATCATTCTGTAATCGTCACCCCTGATGCATGTAAGTTCTTTGCCTTCCTCTATATAGTTCCAGATAAATTTGGCAATTCTAACTCTGTGCTAAATAGTATTCTCTTAAGATAAGCACACAAAATTTGAGAACTTGATAAATTTTAGAGTTTTAAGAAGATTAAGGATGAAGAGGTAGAGAGGAGGAAAGGCTTTCTATTGCTTTACAAAAAGTGTGTTGGTTTCTTATGTAGTATTCATCTCGTTATGGTCTCTAATGTTTACTCACTACTAAAGTCATCCAACTAATGATTTTTCCCGTAATGCTTGACAAGTCTGTCTGAAAGTAAAAAGCCATAATATATTTACTTTATTTATCAAGCATGCTATTGAATAAGTTATCCCAAATTATTCAAAATTGTTTCAGTCGTGGAATGCACAATATAAAGGGGGTAAGAGGTAAAGAAAGTGGCATTTTGTTGTCAATACAAGAATGTCCAGGCCTTCTACAAGAGGGACAGGGACAAACCCTAAAAGGAATCTAGTAACAAAATAAACGTATACTTCCTTAACCAATAGACTAGATAGCACAAAACATACAATAGAATGATATAATGGAAAAGGAAATACATCTACAGACTCACCTTTTCCAGAACTTCCTAATGACAGAGGTTGCAAGAAGAACCTGCATCGAAAATATAGTCAGCAAATTGAAGTTTAATATTTTTAAAGTTTATACATAACAATGAAAAAATAACTAAGCCTTTCAGTTATATTAAGCTATGCTCCATAAATAAGCCTTTTAATTATCAGAGTCAATGCCTAAAATAACTTATTCTAAAAACAGGATAGAAAACAAGAAATGACTCCAAGTAACTCTCTAGCAAATATTTGATAATTTATCCATTTCATAAGGAGATATATTCCATAAAACTAATGATTTTTCTCATTAGTTCAAAGTACAAACAACAGAGGAAAGACAAAATTATAGATATCGCCTATCCGATGGAAACTTAAACGTATGCAACTATATATATATATATATATATATATATATATATAAATATATAAATATATATATATATATATATATATATATATATATATATATATATATAAAATAGATGTAAGTACATACAAGTGTTCCTCTTCCACCGATTTGAGATAACTGAAAGAGTCCTTTCGTCTTCCTGATAGGGTTAGAGATGCTCTAGTGCACGTTGTTCAACTCTGTAAATCAAACCAAACCAAATCGACCCAAAGTTTTAATGTATTTCCTGGTAGGGTTAGAGATCCACATAAAATCCTTTCAATACTGTATTTTTTTTTATATTTGATGCATCTCTATGACCAATAAAAACATGTTAAAAGAAGCTTCTTTGTTGAGAAAAGATGATTACAGTAACTATCGGGAAAGCAAAGATCACCCAAAGTCAATATTAAGGGCATCGGAGTGAGCATCACAACAACAGCTATCAAGAAGAAGGGAAGGGATTCAACCCACCTTGTATTCTTCAGAAATATTTACCTCACAAGAAGATGCCATTATGTGGATAAAAAATACAATAAAATTTAAAAAAGAACATCACCAAAGAGAAGACAAGCACTCAGAACTCGACGTGAGGAACTCCCCATCCAGCGTAAGATGGAATTAGGATCTGAAGTATTTCTCCCTTATCCACCTGAATTGTGTTCTTTTCTCATCCACCTGGAGTTAAGTGATATGATCCTGGTTAGTGTATCAGTCTTCAATAGAGTACCAGAGTGGAGTTTCAGTGGACTCTTTCATTTAGGCTCTTTTTTCCTTTCCAGGTCAGCATTCTAGCTAAGAGGATCAGTGTTAAATTACCAGCTCAGCCAATTAGCCAGCTTCGCAACTAACTCCAATCAACGGTTATAGTGGTGTACTTATTATATATAGCAACAATCACAGAGCGGAGTGGTAGCCAAGAAAAACTTTTATTCTCCTGCATTTTCCAATTCCTTGCAGCAATTTATGTTCATGTCAATTTACTTTCTTCATGAATAAAAGTCCTAGATTCAATTCCAGTTCTTGATAATTTTCTGTTATATTTCTCTTGCAATATGACAAATCCTCATAGATCTCAGGCGGTGGCCGGACATCCAGGTCGGGGGCACACCATTAAGATCTAAAAAAAATAGAGAAGAAAGCCTAAAATCAACAAAACCCTAAAATCAAGAACACCTTCAAAATAAACAAAATCTAAATTAGTTCTTGATGAAAAACAACATAGTGGATTGGTGATATCTAAAACCCTAAAATCAACAAACCCTCAAATCAGATAGAGAAAATTTGAGGTAAGTATCTTTGGGTGGATCGTCTGTGTCCGTGTCGACGGTGCTCGAGGTGTGG
The DNA here is from genome assembly GCA_029216955.1 of Iris pallida. NCBI lineage: Eukaryota > Viridiplantae > Streptophyta > Magnoliopsida > Asparagales > Iridaceae > Iris > Iris pallida. The sequence continues at coordinate 36,765 of JANAVB010016885.1, read as the reverse complement.
TGATGGTAGCCCTACTCAAAATCTTGAGATTGTGAGAGAGAAAGGGAGAGAAGGAAACTCTTAAACTGAAATAAAAGATGGACGTACCTTCGCCACTTTGTCGGTGATGGAGGCCTTCTTGCTCTTCGCTTCGTCGGGGATGGAGGAGCGCAGCACAGTTTTTTTTGGGCAACTTCTCATAAGAGGAAGTTCGAGAGAGGGGAAGGGGGGAAATCACGAGAGAGAAAGAGAGAGGAGAAGTGGAGGGAACCAAAAACGTGTGCGGGAAAAATTGGGGACTCTTTTTTGCCTTTGTAACACTTTCTAACCCTTTGTATTCTGTCATGTGACCGCAGTTGTGAATTTCTAACAATTTTTTCTCTTACAAACAATAGAACAATAAAAATAAAACATATAATAGAATTTTAGTTACGGTTTTTGACTTATTGTAACATTTATAACCGTTAGAAGTGTATCACGATAATAACCGTTACTAATTAAAAAATATTTGTGTAACAAATTACATGTTTTGGTGTAGTGTACCCCTGTTTTTGCATGAGGTATCTGGATTGGGGGCTATAAAGATACAGAGACAGTCTCCCGGCATCTGATTCAAGGTCGACTTCTTCTATGGTGAAGGGCTGCGGGTCGTCCTTCCGGCCGAAGATGATTGGATGGTCCCCTCCCTCGATTATGTGGTAAGCAACTTCCACTGGGGTAAGTTGGTTTGTGGTGTAAATATTCGTCACCTGTGTGTGTAGGTGAGTGCCTATACCGTGTTCCATAGCATACAATGTACAAAGCTTATTAAGCTCGAGGTAGTTCAAAGATAGCCCTTTATTGATGAAGTAAGGTATCTTTTCTAGCGGGATTACATCATCTGTGGAGAGAACATCAGTGTGGGCAGCCACATACTTGGCTAGCTTCGGTTCTTCTTCGTGTACCTCCTGTATAAATAAAGACTGAGAGGACGACCTGGGCAGCTTGATCGTCAATGGTTCAGCAGGTGGAGCCAAGCGTGGAGCTGTTGGCAAACTAGCGACCCCCAGTTTGGTACCTGATACTGGGCGGGGAGTTGTTGGCTCGCTAGAAGCCCCAGACTTTGTATCGGGATGACGACTCTTCTTGGGAAGGCGTATCGTTATTGGTTTGTCAGAGGGATTGAGCTTCTCCGTTTGTGGCTGGCCGACCCTAGGCGGTCTGATTGTCAGTGGCTCCGTTGTGGGTCTCGGCACTTGGCCGGACCTTGGCAGCCGGACTATCATTTGCTCTTCTTGTGCCGAAAGTCTGATTGCGTCCTTACGCAGGGTGGCTGTAAGGGGTGCAGACTTGCCAGGTTTACGAGCTTGGAGGTAGATCGTTAGGGGTTCTTCTGATCCTGTGGCTGTCTCGGTATGAGCTTGCACATCTCCTTCCCCAAGGTGCTTCTTTGACTTTTCGTACAGGAAGGAGTCTGAGTAGTAGGATTCGACCCCTTTGAAGGGATCGATGTCGACAAATTCTGTCCTCACGAAGTCGTGTTTGTCGACATATTTGAAGCATTAGTGCAGCGTGGAAGGCAAGATCATATAATCATGTATCCAAGGGCGCCCCAAGAGGATGTTGTAAGAAGTGTCTAGTAACAGGTGACTTTCGACTGGCGATCGTCGATTTGGCACTTCAGACGAATCTTCCCAATTGGGTAGCTCCTGTCCGAATTGAAACTGCTGATGGCGGTGCTTGTTGGTGTCAGACGATGCATAAGGATACGGAGATGATGTAACAGACCCTTTGGGATGATGCTTATGGAAGAGCCAGGATCAATGTGCATCCGATCCACCTTTTCGTCGCTGATGTATCCAGTATAATATAACGGGCGATCGTGCAGGTTGGTTTTGATGAGCATATCCTGCAGAGTGAAGACAATATTGGGCATCGCTTCCGTGCAAGCGCTGTCTTGGAGATCTGCAGGCGGGTTTTCTCCCGTGAGGTTGACCTGAGCCAGGTACGCGTCAAAATTTTGGAGTGCATCGCATAAAGCCGCGCGATCATCCTTTGAGAGTCTCAGAAGCTCGTATAATGATAACTTGGCCGGTATGTTGGCCAATTGCTCCAAGATGTCGAAGTTGTAGGGCTTCTCCAGCCCCTGCGAGTCTCCTTCGGCCTAGGCCTGTCAGTCGTCGGAGGCTGAGAAGGTCCCGTAGTGCCGGAGAGGCGCTCCGCCCAAGCCGTGCCGCCTTCCGCGAGATCCCGTGCGGCCCCTCCTGTGCGCTGGTCACCACCGCCGGGCTCAGATCCACCAGATCTGAAGTCTCACCTCCATCCTCCTCATCGCCGAGCTCAGCTTTGCCACCATGAGCGAGAACAACGCGGACGAGGTCAGCTTCACCTCCCGTGGCCGGCGCCGCGGTCCCCGTGCCCTTGCAGTAGGCCGCCACCAGCCGTCGGTCTCCTAGCTCTCGAGCCTCTGCGAGCGCCTGCCGTCGGCGAGTCGGACCCGCGCGCCGTCGACCTCAACCTCCATCGACCTCGGTAACAAACCCTTCCTTTCCCTTTATTTCTCTGTAATCTATGTTTCTCTCTCATGTGATGGAGAGAATGGGAATAAATGGTTTTGGGCTAAGAGTGGTTAATGGGCTTGGTTTGGACTGCTTAGTCCATTAGCTTTTCTTATTAACTAAATGTCTAAGTCTAGTAAATATAGAAAGATTTTCTATGGATTTCATCTAGGCTTGGGCCTGCTAGATTATATATAGATTATAGATTATGTATAGATTATTAATGCTTATTTTTAAATGGATTTCCATTTCACTACTACTAGGCCTTTTAAATCAGTTGGTATGATAGGATTAACCCTTCTTAAATCAAATAGAGTAGGTTATTCCATATATCCATGGGTATTTGTATGTATTTGGTACAGTTATTTCTAATTAGTATTAATACCTTTAGTAGTAGTTAAATATATATATAGTAAGTAATTTCCAAAAATTAATTTGGACGTATATATTTATATATATACATATAATGATTTTCATAAATATATTATTTCAATATATAAATACTTTTAAAATAAAAAGGTCTATTTTTGGACATTAAATAATGAAATAAATGGTTTATTGGATTTTATATGTTATTTCTATAAGATTTTTATAAAGAGTATTTTGACAAATTGGGTTTAGCTTTGCAAAGGCTTTTCTAGATCTTCTAGGTATTATTTGAACTATTTTGAGTAAGTGAAAATATAGTTCTCAAGTATATAGTAAATATTTTTCCAAAATAAGTTATATAACTATACGGAATCCTTCGCGTATTGAATCTAGATCGTGATTAGTCATACGATCATATTTTGTGATTCTGACTACTCCATATCGACCTTAGGCTAATGGGCTATTCTGGACGCAATGGTATTATTGGTTTCACCAGCTAAGGACCTCAGGCAAGTGCACTTTCTTATTGCTTTCCGATTCATAGTAGTCTTTTTATTTCATGTCTATACATATATCTTGCTGCTTGTTGACACGCTCGTCACACGGAGTAGTCGGGAGAGGAAATATCTTAGTACACATACGGACTACCCAGAACTATCCCAGTGTCTTTCATGAATGCTAGCCGCTGCGCACGACACGTGCAGTGTGCCTTATTTACCCCCTAGCCGTCCACATGTTGAAACAGATATTTCACACCACCTAGATAGATATCTTTTATTAGTTTTTCCTTGTTTACTTCTCTATTGTGCTATGTCATCAGTTTTCTTACAGCTTTCATATCTCATATGCTATTTTCATGTTTTGTTAATTCTATTCTGTTTTGCATTGTCGTCGGTTTGTGTACTTGTTCCAATCCTGACTGGATAACCAACATTTTTCAGGTTTAGCCGCGATCACTCTTAGCACTGGAAGAACTTGGGTACGCTGAAGACGACCTAGAAATAGAAAAAGTTGTATCATTTCATTAATTGTAAGATATTATATTTTCTTAAATTATAAATGTTGTAATAAATTTAGAAATGTGAATGAGCAGCAATTGCTTTATTTTTGAGCAGTTATTTCTTGCGGGCTTGACAGCGTTCTACCGCCGACTCTGCGGCGTAGGCTGGCTTGGACACGTCTCGTATCCGAAAAGCGGGTGTGGGTCGTGACAGTTGCAGTGGGCTGATGATCTTCTGTCGAGTTATCAACCACAGGTTGGGATTGTGCCCCAGACCGAGTGACGACGGCTGTGACTTCTTTAATATCTGCCGAGATTGTGCGGCAGGATCTGACTTTTCTACTCTTCTTTTTACAAATGAAAGATGGTGTGGATTGAGTCACTTCAGATACCAAGTCTGGATGGACCCACATGACCTCCCCTCGTGATGTGGTGAGGGGTACTAGACCAGCAGCCTGATCCCGAGGAGGTAGAAGATTAGCAATCTCCATTGTCGCTAGAGGGATGGAAATCACACCGTCTTGAGTCTTTGTCGGAGGGAAGCTGCCAAATTGTACTGATACCATATTGGCTGCCACAGTTACCTCTTCGAAATCGATGGCCAGAGCGTTCAAATCGATGAGGTGTTGGATGTACCGTTTCAGTTGGTAGCAGTCGTGTGTAGCATGGTGGATGTAGCGGTGGTAATGGCAGTACTTTGGGCTATCCATTTCTGTCGGCCGAGGTTCCCGTCTTGGTGGAGGGAGCTGAATTCTGTCTTCTTGTATGAGCATATCCAAGATGGGCTTGACGTGGCCGTCTTCGAAGGAGTAGGTCATTTGTAGCCATTGCTTGTCTGCCGATTTTGGCTCAGGTTTTTGTGCTGTGTCGGCCACCATAGCCTGCTTGCCCTTGTTGTCCCGATTGTTGGTGGAGCTACCCCCATTATTGGTGTTGGCGTTGGGACGCCTGCCCTTGTCTTCTCCCTCTGAGATGTGCAATTCCAGTTGGCGAGCCTTCTTCAATCGTTCTTCGGCACTTGTGGTACTGATGACAAACGTCTTTCAGTCCTTGAATTGACTTTCGCCCATCCAGAGGCTGATTGTTGGAAGCAGTCTCTTTTGGCAAATTTCAATTAAGGAGGAATCCGGGTTACCAGAGGGCAGGTTCATTGCGGTTTGGCGAAACCGCTCAATATAGTTCCTTGTCAGCTCTTTCTCCCCTTGGATGACGTCCATGAGGGTGGACATCGTGATGTCCTGTCCTACTTCGTAAAATTTCTCGAAGAACATGCGTTTGAAGCTGGCGAAAGAGTGGATATAATTGTCCGGCAGGTTGCGATACCAGTCGAAGGCGACTCCTTCCAATGCCCCGATAAATAATCGTGTAAGGATGGCATCGTCATGGGGCAGATGGTCGGTGGTGACCTCGAAGTAAGTGATGTACCGACTTGCAGAGGTCTTGCCATCATAAGGATTGATATTGAACGGCTTATATCTTCGTGGGTAGGGGACATCCCTCCATGTAGCAGGGTATGGTTACCGTATTCTGAGTTCTTGAGAGGTTTCTCGAGCGTGAAACATGGCTCGGAGCTCCTGGACCTCTCTTCTTGCTTCCCTGGCCTCATCCACAGCGGTGGAGGCCGTCACTTCAGGAGGATTGTTGCCCGGGTTCAGTGCTGCTGAGTTCGAGTCCGTATTGACCGCGGGATCCGTACTTGTTTGGCTAGGTGTCCCTCCCTGGAGAGTAGGAAGGGCCGCTTTGATCTCGTCTACAGATTTGACCAAGGCATACAGTATGGCCTCCAGAGTATCGATGCGTTGGCGATCACTGGAACCACCTTGGTTGTTGTCCGTCATGAACACCGTCTTTACATGAGAAAAGATGGACGGAACGGTGGAGGACGTGCCCTCTGATTCATGCCCCTGTAGCGAGAAGTCATCAGGGTATGTGGGAATATTCTCCTCTGGTTCGGACTCAGAAGGGATAGTACCCCCAGCTTCAGAGCTTGCTTCATCTTGGGAGTCGTGGACGTCCTCGGGGACGCCGGCCCTTGCTGTATCTGATGGAAGAGTTGTTTCCTCGGGTTCATCTCCTTGGAATATCGGATTATCATGGATGTTCTGAGGAGTGCTACCCCCAGTCCCAGCAACCCCCAGTGGTGTGGACGATGAACCTCCCACTGTAGCAGATTTCGTCTTTGAATGGGTACCTTAGAAAACTCTGATAGTAGGCACCCATTTAGACGATAGTCTCTTAGTCATAGTGGTTGAAATCTTCGGGCTAGGAGCATTGGTCTTCTTCCCTCTCCCATCGACAGAAATTTTCTGAGCAGAGTTGCAGGAGACGACGGGAAATGCCTCATCTTCTGAACATGCTTGTTGCAGTCTTTGAAAGATGGACTGCCGGTCTTCTTGTACCATCATGTTATTGCAACAGCAGTTGACGAAGATTTGGGTGCAGTGACGTCCGTGGGAGGGCTCTTTGCACCCCGAGGCACCATCTCTTTCCTTGCGTTTGTGGAGGATGGCCTCACGCAAGTCAGATATGTCCGGATCGACCATGTTTGCTCCCTGGATTTTATGAGACTTTTGGAACCTCTCTGTCCGTTTGCCGCCGGGGGCTGGACTCGAGTGGTTCTGTACAACTTCCCATCAGAGTCCCGCATAATAGTATGTGGGACGTTCGGATGGTCAGAGGTTGGATCAGCGGACCGAGCTTACCAAGCTCGTGCTGCCCTACACTTCTTCACTCTAGTGGATGGGGGCACATAGTAGGAAGAGTCTAAGTGGTGCTGGAGAGAGTCAGACATGTCTTCTTGGGAGCACAAGAGATCAGGACCATAGGAGAGGCGGTCGAAGACAGAGCCGCGTGGAGTAGGCGTCATACGGCTGGAATCAATAATCTTCATGCGGCTGGCAGTCGTAGCCGCATAGGTCTTCTCCATGCGGCTGGAAATCCTGGCCGCATGAGTGTTCTCCATGCGACTAGAAATCTTGGCCGTATGAGTATTATATATTTAGCTAGCAGTCTCAGCCGCATGGTCATCATGCATGCGGCTGGCAATCTTGGCCGCATGAGTCTTAGTTCTGCGGCTAGTGCCCTTGTTCAGTTTCTTCCTGGAGCACATAGAATCGCTTTTTGTCCCTGTAAGTCCAGCATCGTAGTGCTTTCCTCTGGCGGACTTGGGGACAACAGAGTCTTCTATGGCTCGAAGTGGGGCCGCGCGATGGTCGCGTTCGCCGTCTTGGGCAGGTTCATCCGTCCAGAGCTTGGGGAGGAGCAAATGATTTTGGTCTCCACTCGCTGCGAGCTTTCTTTGTGCGGGTTCGCTTCTGGACCGGGCTAGCACTTCTTTCAGAGAGCATTTCTTCAAACGCCTGTTGGTCAAAGCGGACGACCATCTTCTGTTGTATGGAGCCAAGTTTGGCTGCATCCGATTGTGTCACCAACTCCTCAGCCGTAGAGAAGTTTATCCCCAGCAGAGTAGCCATCGTATTTGCCATGAAATATAAAAGAACAAAACATTTATCGGAGGACTGAACTTTTACTTCACAATACAAACTCGCTTGTACAAAGAAAGCCTAGGGACGAAAACCTAGGTACAGCAATCTAAGTACAATTGTTTATTTTAGATTCTGGGGGTGACGGTAGAGGCTCGGGAAAGCGACAGATGCTCTGCCTTACTCCTTGGACGATCGGATGCAACCTTGGCTCCGGGGAAGAAATGCTCTCAGGATGCTCTCTATGTGTGCCTTTGTCTCTCTGCTCTCTCTTTGTCCATGTGTCTGTTGCAAGGGAATAACACCTTGCTATTTATAAGAGAGGGGGGGCATCATTTGGGTTTACAATGATTGCCCATTCTCAAAAGTCGACGGCTAAGGATCAATGAATCTGGGCCGCTCATCTTGAATATACTAGATCTGGGCAATTAATGTGATTGCATCAAATCTTTGTGGGTAATTAATGACGATTGACATAAATCCCCATGATTTGTTATGCCCATTTTGGATTTCCAGCCACGTGTTATTGATTTGCTTGATTGCAAATGATCTGATTTGATCCCAATGTTCTATTGGGATTTGTTGATAGATTTCGGTCGATTTGATGCCACGTGTCCCATTATCATGCCACGTGTCTTAACTGCGAGCCACTTAGAAAATCTGAGCCGTATGAGGACTGCTCTCCATTGAGCCGTATAAGGCTGGCCACGTGTCAAGGCTGCGTAGGAGTGGCCCCTGAACATTTGAACCAAATGGTGGTTATCTGAGCCGCATGAGCGTAGGTGACCGCATGATGGGTGCTTTCTTCATGAGCCGTATGGAGATAATCCTCGTGAGCCGCATGGAGATGGCCTCTGTTTGAGCCACATGGGGTAGTTCTCGTGAGCCGCATAGGATAGCTTCGGCCTAAGCCGCATGAGGTGGTCTCTGTTTGAGCCGCATGCGACTGTCCACATGTCAAGGACACATGAAGGTTTCTGGGTTTGGGGGGATTGTGTCAGAGATCTCCTTCATTTCCCTAGAAGTCTGCCATTATGACAGAGTCATTATTGCATCTTTCTGTCATTAGTCTGAGCTGTCAGCCGTCAAGGCATTAAATGCAGTAGAAGACAAAGGGAAGAGCTGTTGAGGACCACGTGGCTCCTCTCTGGGCCGCATGGGACTATTTGAGCCGCATAGACGCCTGAGCCGCATGGGTCCTTGAGCCGCATAAGCTCTCTGAGCCGCATGGGGATCCTTGGCCGCATGGATCTTTCTTTATTCTTTTCCATGCTCCTACAAGACCCCCTTCAAAGTTTATTTTACAAAATTGAAATGCTTTGAATAAGAAGCATGGCTATGTATAAACTCTTCTGGCCGCATGTGATGTCCTGACCGCATGGATGTCCCAACCGCATAGCCTTCTTAGCCGCATTGGTCAATCAGCCGCATGGGCCCTTTGGCCGTATGGGCTGTCTGGCCGCATGAGCTCATTGCCACGTCATCCTGTCACGTGTGCAAATCTTTTTGCATTAATTGCTGTTTGATTCTAAGGCCGCTTTTTGGAGGAGATCCCAAGAGTCTAGCCCTAAATAATCAGATCGCCTTGATAACCGAAGAGCCGGTTATGCTGCTCGTGGACCGATGCATCGGTCCATTGGGGTTCTGCCTATAAATAGCAGGGTGTTTGGGAAAGACTTTCTTTTACTTTATGCTATTGCCCTAATCCTCTTGTCTTTGTCCTCCTTTTCCGATCATAGTAATGGCTCCCAAGACGACTGTTGCGGCGAAGAAGGCAGTGTCTTCATCGGCGGCGAAGGGTAAGAAAGGTGTTTCTGCAGAGATGGATGTGGCAGCTCCTCTGCCAGATGACTTACCTGTAGTTCACCCCGACGTCCACCCCACTATCGATGGTAAGGACCTTTTGCGTGAGTTTGGAACCCTAACTATCATGGCTACGTCGCATATTTTATGCGCGAGCCTTCATCTTCTTGTGTGTCGCATACACGTCTCGAGCCGCATGGGGTATGTTCCATGTCAGAGCCGCATGAGATCTGTTGTTGTGACCGCATAAGTATTCTCTAGTGGGGCCGCATAAGCTTACTTGATTTGGAACGCATATGCTCGCTTGAACTCGTCTTGTCGTATGAGCCTTTTAAACTTATTCGAACTCTGTCTCATGAGTCTAGGCCAAGGGGCCCCGAGCATAAAAATGGCTCTACGCGGGCAAGAACAAGGCAAGATAGCTATACGCGAGCAAGAACAAGGCAAGATAGCTCTACGCGAGCAAGAACAAGGCAAGATAGCTCTATGCGAGCAAGAACAAGGCAAAATAGCTCTACGCGAGCAAGGCTACGCGCGAGCAAGACTCTACGCGAGCAAACACTCTACGCGAGTGAGCACACCACGCTAGTGGGTCTCTACGCGAGTGAGACTCGAGCGAGGCCCTACGCTAGTCGGTGTAGCCCCTGCGTAGAGTTCGAATAAACTTAGTGTACAATATACTACGCTGGCACGCAATGCGTGAGCGTAAAGGGGGACACTACGCAGGCACGTTAAAACGTGTGCGTAAAAGGGTAACACTTCGCAGGCACATTAAAACGTGTGAGTAAAAGGGCTCGTCTTTTCCCCAAGGCCGAGACAAGCAGCCATGGGTCTCAAAACTCAAGGAACCCCATCTCGGCCAAGACTCGATGAAACCAACTTACGTAAAATCGAAATTCCTACTACATGGAACTCTCAATCTCCGAAAACAACCAAGTTAGTAGATCAAAACCATGAAGACTCGAAGATGCAACAACTTAGATCTACATGAAATGAACCATAGAAATTAAAAATGCCAAGTACTAAAGTGTCTTAGAATCTCGTGAGGAAGACAATGGAACAACAAAAATTGAGTTCCTCCATGAAGCAAGTTACACTTGTCTAAGCTCTTGGTAGGTGGAGAGAGTTAATGGAGGAAGAAGAAGAGTAAATGAAGAAGTGAATGAAGAGAGAGAAGCGTTGTTGGGTTAATAAATGGGGGATGGTGGTAGGTAGGGGTTTGCATGATAACCCAAACCGAACCCAACCAAGCCAAACCCAACCAAACCCGATGCATGCCAAGGCCAAGATAAACCACACAAACCAGGAAATGCTAACCAATCCATGCCAAATGCGAAACCCAAGACTAGCCGGACAGGACAAGTCGAAATACGGGTCCGAGATACGTACATGTATACCAAAATACTTATAACGAAATCCGAGGGTGACAGTCATGGACCAGGAAAGTTTGAGAAAAGACCAACAGGTGCTTTCCTTTATTTTGTAGAGGGTTAGCTAAGAAGCGTTCCCTTCTGTTCTGTTGTTGGACCACTTTAGGCACAGGTTACACCAGTTGAGAAAATGTTAAAGGACTCTTCCTTTTGTTCTGTCTAGTTTTAGCACTAGAATATTGTTTCTCCAAGTTCAGAACTTGAGAATTGGAAGAGAGAATAGCCAAAAGACTAGTTCCCTTGGGTTGTGCCAGAGTAGCAGACTATGCCTGAGTCACTAATTGCTTGGGTTGCACCATAGCACTACGGGCTATTGGTTGCACCCTAGTAATATAGGCTACTAGTTGCGTCTTGGCAGCAACATGGGTAGACTGTGCCTCAACAACAGCCTGAACAGACAATGCCTTGGCAGTAAAGAGAGTAATGGACTGCGCGTGGGCAGCAGGAAGAGTAGACTGTGTACGGGCAGCAGAATGAGTGTGTTGTGCCCTGGCAACAGAAGCAAGTTGTGCCTGAGCTACTGTGGCGGATTGCGCCTTAGCCACTGAGCACTCAACTTGCGCTTGAGCAACAGCAACTGCAGGAGACTTAGGAGTCCATACAGTCCTGTTCTTGGTGATAGCCACAGTGCACTTGTTGCTCTTGTTGTTAATCATATCCTCGTAGGCTGCCTGGTTGACTTGAACAACCAGAGTCTTCTGCGTCTTGCCGATCGATGCAGTATCATATTGAGTTGTCACCTTCTCGTTGGAGGAGAAAGTCGTCCCCAGCAGAGTCGTCATTTTGTTTGCAAAAACAAAAAGTTGTTCTATTACAAACTTTTAAAAAGAGTATATGAGTACAATTTGAATTCTGGGAATGTACAACTGTAGGAATCTGATCATAAGACGATCACTTTATCCCTTGGACTATGTGAACTTGAAGACTAAAGCCTCTGGAGAATGCAGCAGCAATTTTCTAAGAGTTTTTGATCTCTCTCTGTGTGTGTCATAACAATGAATGGAAACTCTATTTATAGAGTTCAGAAAATAACTGTTTTAACAGTTATTCTGTTGTACGCGAGACTGGATTGTGCTACATTGGGTTGCGCCAACCTCCTGTTGTGCCAACTTTCATTCAGTTATCAGTCATATACTAACTGTATTTAGACGCATGGCATCATGTGATTGAGATGCGCGTGGTCATGTACAGGATAGTAGACACGTCTTGAGAGATTAGTGGCATGTGCGCCACGTTATACTGTTTTGGAAATAAAAATTGTCTCAACTTTCTCAGGTTGTGCGAGCTTCAGTCAACAAGTTAAACTGCACCTGATTGAGTTGCGCCTAGACATGTGGCAGCTTTTGAGAAAAAGTAGTTAGATTTCACCTAGGCACAACTAAGGATTTTGTCAAGATTGCGTCTAGGCGCAACTCACAAGGCGTACAGGACAGCTGTCAACCCAATCTCCTCGAGCGGCACAATTCAAGGGATTCAAAAAGATTTTTCTCGTTCACTGTGTTATCAGTTGTCAGTGCTTTTAGGCAATGATGGCCATTAAATGTCAGACACTACGTAGATTTTGGCACAATATGACTGGGCGCAGTCTGATATATGGCGCATCCTGATCAGTGGCGCAGTTTGATCTCTGAGCTTCATATCAGTGGCGCAGCTTGATTTTTGGGGTACAAATTGTTCACTGAGTAGTAGATACATAGCGCAACTTGATTTTTAGGCCCTACAGCGAGGTAGGCCAAAGCGATAGATAACGTGGTGTTTGATGAAACTGATCACGTTCGACGTCTTCACTTCGGTGAGCGGTATAGCTTCCGTCCATTTGGAGAAGTAATCGGTTATAGCTAGGATGAACCGATGTCCTCTAAAAGATGGCGGGCTGATTGGGCCCATGGCATCCATACCCCAGGCTTCAAAAGGCTAAGATGCTGTCGTCGGGTGTAGAAACTCCAAAGGTTGATGAATGAAGTCGGCATGGAACCGACAAGCCATATACTTTTTTGCATATTCAACAACATCTGCTTTCATCGTGTTCCAATAATAACCTATTCGTCTGAGGCGATCTTATAATTTGGGGCCTGGTTGATGTGTACCACAAATTCTATCGTGAGCCTCACGGAGTGCATATTTGGCTTTTGTGTCTGATAAACATCATAACAGTAGCCCGTCGTAAGAGCGTCGATATAGCATTTTGGTAGCTGTATCATAGTAAAATATGAGGGATCGTCTTTGGACAGATACTGCTTCCTTTGGGTCCTCAGGGAGGATTCCGTAGACAGCGTAGTCTATGAAAGAAAATCTCCAGTCTTTAACGTCGATATTTGTTTCTGTTCCGTAACTGTGATGAATATGCAAGGCATCTTTCAAACAGAATAACTCTCGACTAGACACTGTGATCGAATGCTCAGTATTGACAGGAACGGTCAGGAAAGTAGCAAGACCGGCTAAAGCATCCGCTTATATATTCTATAGTCGAGGCACGTGCTCAATGAAGAATCCAACGAAAGTAGATGCCAATTCGATTCGTGACGAACTTCATAATCCCCTAAGACCTGACTAATTATTAGCTTAGAATCACCGTAAGCTTCTAGATAGTCAACTCCCAGTTGTTTTGCCAGTTGAAGACCGATCAACAGGGTATTATATTCGGCCATATTATTGGTACAGGGTTCCACGAGAGAATATGCACGATGTATAACCAGATGGTCGGGTGACACAAGCACGATGCCTACTCCGGCCACGATATTTTCTTTAGGTCCTGTTCTTGATGCAGCGTCAAAGAACATTCGCCAAATAGGGGTTTCTTCAGTTGCGGTGTTAGAGTCCACTACTTCATCGGGGATTTTATCGTAGAGTTTGGAAGATTCTAGCACTCGATGAGCTGCTAGGAAATCAGCTAACGCTTGGCCTTTTACTGCCTTCTGAGGAACGAACAACATATCGTATGGAGTGAACAGCATTGACCATATAGCTAAACGGAAATTAAGAGAACCCGGTTTAGTCATGAGTATTCTGAGATGATTGACTTTAGATATAATGTGGATAGTCTGCCCAGACACATAGTGGTGTGCCTTCTGGATGGCAAATACCAGTACAAGATATTCCTTTTCTACAGGTATGTATCTGTGCTCGGCACCCACCATCGTACGGCTGAGGTAGTAGATTGCCTGTTCATGGCCGCCTTCATTCTTCTGAGCTAATAGGGCACCAAAGAAATGGTCCATAGCGCGGACATATAGTAAGAAGGGCTTCCCTATTATTGGAGCCACCAATACTGGAGGGCTTGTGAGATACTCCTTGATGTTGTCAAATGCGCATTGACATTGTTCAGTTCAGATGAAAGATACGCCTTTCTTCATGAGCTGAGTAAAATGTTGACACCTTACAGAAAGGTTCGAAATGAATCGTCTGATGTAGGCTAGCCTTCCTTGAAGTCCGCATAGCTCTTTGAGATTTCTTGGGGAATGCATATCGAGGATAGCTTTCACTTTCTTTGGGTCAAGATGTATGCCCTTTGAAGTGATAATAAAACCAAGAAACTTGCCGCTGGAGACTCCCATAAAAGACTTGGTTGGATTCATCTTCAGTTGGTGTGCACGCATTAGTTCGAACACCATTCTCAAATCTTGGAGGTGGTTGCCCTTGAGACGACTTTTAACTGCGATATCATCTACGTAGCATTCCACTATTTTGCGTAAATAATTATGAAAAATTATGTTCATAGCTCGCTGGTATGTCGCCCCTGTATTTTTTAATCCAAAGGGCATCACCGTATAGCAGTATATCCCCAACGGTGTTCGAAAAGATGTGTGCTTCTCATCGTCGGGGAACATCTTGATCTGGTTGTAGCCTGAGAACCCATCCGTGAAGGACATCCGCTTGAAGCTGCAAGTATTGTCGATCATTACGTCGGTGATCGTTAGAGGGAACTCATCTTTTGGGCATGAAGAGTTTAAATCACGGTAATCGATACAGACTCAAACTTTACCGTTCTTTTTCATGACTGGAACAATGTTAGCGACCTAGTCAGGATGTTGTTCTTCGCGAATGAATCCACTTGCAATAAGCTTCTTGACTTCACTCTCAATGGCCTCCATGATATCTGGTCAGAATCGTCGTTGCTGCTGCTTCACTGGCTTAGCTTTAGACGAGATATTTAGGCGGTGCATAGCAACTTTAGGGTCCAAGCCTGGCATGTCTTTATAGCTCCATGCAAAGACGTCAATGTATTCTCTTATAAGCTGTATAAGAGATTTTTGTTCTTCGCCGGACAGTATTTTGCTGATGAACATTGGTTTAAGAGATAAAAATTAACTTGGACGACTTTGTCTTCAGTAGGTAGTTCACGTTGTTCGAAACATAACTCCCACCTAGTATCCATCTTTTGAGCCTATTGTTCAAGCTCAATCGATTGGACATCGTCTGCAATTTAGTCAACTGACACCATATTGACGAACAAAGTTGTTTTGAACATGTCTCCAATATTGGAGTCTGAATCCCAGAGGCAGGAATCAGAAGAATGAGAAAAACGATCTGCTTCGATGTCTGATCCTTCAGGAGTTGTTGGAGGAGTGACGTAACCCAAACCAACACCGTTTTGTTGATAATAGTTCTCGGGTTTGCCGGGAGGAATAAAGTAATGTATTGGCAATCGTCGTCCCTGACCGTAATTTAGCCCCTGGTCGCTTTTTATATCATATCCCATATTCTGGATGACATTATTGTCCTACCAACTATATCAGAAAAGTTACATTTTTCTAAAGTCATAGTCAGCTTCTGTATTGGTCCAGAACGAACTTTCTTTCGCCAATTATTCGACCGAAGATGATCAATTCTTCACCCTTCTTTCTAGCTGGAACGATGAACTTCTGGCCAGACTTTTTCCTGCAGATGAGGCATCATGACCGGCATACAGAGATGTGGTCCTATGCCATGCTCTAGGGCGTATATCGTATCTATATACTGGTTTACAGATTGGTAGACATCGAAGTAATTCAAAGATAAACCTTTACTTAGAAAATACGCAAGTTCTTCTTCAGGGATGACATCATCCACTGTAGGTACATTATTTTGAGTATTGATATACTCATTGAGAGGATCATTGTCTGGAACAGGAGCCATAACCTTGGCCAAGTTCACCACATAGGGTAACTGTTTAGGATTGGGAGGACGAACTTCAGCAGGTTCCACCTGAGGTGTTTTGTGGAGAGTGATTGTCAATGGTTTGACCTTATCAGGGTTCTTCTTTTTAACCCAGAATGTGAGAGGCTTTGGAGTACTTATTGGAGTCGTACGTCCTTTGACTCGGATAATCTGGGGATCATCACTCGCAGATGAACTTACTTCAGCTTCATCATCAGCCTCGTTGTCGTCGTCTTTGGGAGGCTGAGATTGATAAAGTACCGAATCTCCGTAGTATGCTTCAATGCCCTTAAAAGGATCGACATCGATGAACTCCGTCTTCACGACGCCATCGTTGTTGACGTACTTGAAGCACTGGTGAAGTGTAGAAGGAACGATCATATTCTCGTGTATCCACGGACGTCCCAACAAAATATTGTAGGATACATTGGCGTCGATTACATAACAAGAAACCTCTGTTCGGAGATCACCAGTCTGGCACTTGAGACGGATCTTGCCTAGTGGGTGGCTTCTCCCAGCATTGAAAGCCATGATAGTTGTATTGGTTGCAGATAGCTTATGCAGAAGGATTTCTAGAATTTGGAGTAAACTTCTAGGAATGGTGCTGAGGGAGGCAGCTGGATCGATATGCATCCGATCCACCTTAATCGCCCTGATATACCCTGTATAGTACAGAGGTCTATCATGACAATTGTTTTTGAGTAGCATGTCCTCCGGTGAAAAGGTGATGTTGGGCACCACTTCCATAGTATTGTAGCAGTAAGGACAGGAGACGGGATTTTCAGCGGAGGCTTTAACTTCAGCGAGATAAGAGTCGGTATGTAGTAATGCCTCATTTAAGGTCTTTTGCGTTTCTTTGGAGTGTCGCAATAGATCATATAGAGACAACCTAGCAGGTGTATTGGCCAGCTGTGCCAGTTTGTCAAAGTTGTAAGGCCGATCCATGCCTTCGGGAGTTGGCGCCTTCAGAGACTTGTCAAATCGCGTCTCCTTCTGCTTGGCTTTGTCGGTAGTTGAGGGCTTAGAAGG